>JARHVA010003145.1:952500-1022500 GCA_037957365.1 Torreya grandis
TCCAACATTTATGCCTCCAATATTAATAGTAGTATTTAGTGACACTTTAGTTATAGTGTTTAAAAAAAAATTATACAGATATGCTCATCTAAAAGAGAAAGCATTTGTGTATAAAATTAGGCTATAAAATTTACATAAAAAGTTTTGTAGTTGATTATTATTAAATTAATCTCAGATTCTATTGTACCCTAGTTTGTTCCTAAAAGCTATGCTAGTTTGTTAATATATGCTTTAAAGATACATATATTTTGGAATTGAATTGATTTAAAATAAGTTTGGAATTTTTTTGTATGATTTTACCCAAAAAAAAACCATTAAAATATATAATACACAAACTAAACCATAAAAACACATATAAAATAGTTTGAATTTATTAAATATTTCTAAATTGATAATAAATAATGTTTATGTTTCTTTCTTGGTTATATTCTTCCTCTAGTGTAGGTCATGCAAGTACTAAAAAATAATGGATAATTTTTTAGCTTGTAATAAATTAAATCTACATAGTGTAAGGAAATAAATCAATGTTATATCCCCTCTCATCCTTAAAGTGATAGCTACAAGTTTGAACAAGAAAATCATGAGTCTATTTATATCCATATAGTATTGTATTATAATATTGAATTATAAAGTAAGGGATCGATGAGATGGGGGTGTGTTGGTAAAGCAACTTGGTTGTCACAAGCACTAGCTAGGTTCAAATCTCAGAGGTATTGAAGGCTAGTTGTGGCTATTTCAATGTTATTCATTGGTTGTGGCATTATTTTTGGTATTCATCGATTGTGGCGGTATTGTTGGTATTCACTGGTTATGGCAATATTACTGGTATTAGCTAGTTGTGGCCGTTGAATTGTAACTAGTTACTGCTTAGGTCAAAATATTTGTATCTATCTAAAAAAATATTGAATTATAAAGTCATGATTCTATTTATATCCTTGACATCTTGCATAAGAGATAAATAAATCATGCAAACTAATATGTTATCAATATATCTTAAAAGTAAGATTAATTTTTTTCTATGTTTGCATGAGGAGGAAAGAGCTCTACTAGGTTTTTTCATGCTTTCTTGTCACACCACCATTAATCTTGGAAATAAGCTTATATTTTATTTTTTTCAAAAGGGACACACTTTATTTGTATTACATCTTCTCAATCACCACCCTTTAGGTGGCTAATCTTTATATTCAATGTCCTCCTCCTCACTTCCTACAATATTTTTTTCAAGGTTTTCTAACAAAACTGGGAATGTAATGGTAACAAATCAATAAGGAAAAATAATTTTTAAATTATACCATGAGGTAATGATCTTACCTTGAAAGCCTCCTCAATATTGTCTTATATTTCCTTGAATTTGATAAAGATTATAGTTATTTTAAGTAGATTAATTTTGCTGCATACATTATTTGTTTGGGTCCCCACTAAAATCACTTTGAAATAGTGGGTCCAAAGTACTTGGACATCCCCCCATGATTTTAAAATTGATGTATTCTAAAATATAACCAAGGTTTTTTTATTTAGGTTTAATAATGTCGACCATTATTGATCCATTATTATTTATGGTCCTTGGTTTACCCATAATGCATTGGTCATGTTCTCTCATTAGACCTGAGAATTTGTGGTATTTGAATATTCCAAACTAAAATACCAATTTGGATACAATTTCTTAGCCTCCCCTTTCCCTTGTTAAATCTTTTTTATCATTTGATTAACCCTTACGGTGTTACATAAGGTTTGATCTAGAAAAAATTTATGCATCCCATCCTCAAAAATGCATTTGCATTAAAGTGGATCTCTCTAAGGATATCAAGGATAGCATTAATATCCAAATATGTGATAATAGTTTGAAAAAAAACTAATTTATAGTAATATTCCCAACACTTTTTTCCATTTCTAGGCCACAAACCACAAAATGTGTGAATGCTTATTAATGGCTAGTTTTGCTACCCAAAAATTCTCCTAAGGTGAATAAGAATGAACACAAATCCTCATATAGATTGACTATTGTTAATAATAACAATATTAAACAAAAAACTCACATAACATATAAGGTCGCAGCTTTTATGTACAAACCCATGGGTGTTTCTTTATTAATAACAAAGCAACCAACCTATGCTTCCTATTGTTTGTACCCCATAAATAATTTATTTTTACCTAGATATCATAACCAACAAATGGTTTATTAGTTTCCATAGCCCCATCCTAAGTTAAAATAATAGGATGTAGTAGACTATGTTGTGGTGTTTGATCACAAGTTAGTTTATCACTGAGGGTGCAATCTATCTCCACTACCCAAAGATTGCAGCTAGTGAAAGATAAACATATATCTTTTTAATTAAGTGACTTCATGAAGGGTAACCATAAATCCCACTTGGCATTTTTTTAATACTTTACTCAAGGTAGAGATAGAAAAAATATGCAAATAAAGGTTAGTCAATGATTGTGTACTCTTAGAATGTGCAAGGAATTACGAACACAACCCAAAAATACATTTTAAAGTTATATGTTAGTTATTTATTAACATAAAAATTATCTACTTGAAATAAGTTAAGATTTTTGAATTTTCACTCACCTCTATTGTGAGAATTATTTGTTTGGGTGTTATTTATTATATCAACTCATGAAAAAGGATCTAGGAGTATGATAACATTAATTTTCCCTTCCTTTTTTTCCCAATATTATATATTGGGGTTTGGACTCCACTCATTGGGTTATGTGGAACCTCTTCAAATTTAATAGCATTTTCTCAATCTTTCCAAAATTTATGCCTCCAATGATGTGGTTGTGAGGGAAATGTTTTAGCATTGGATATATGACTCACTCATTGACACTAAATAGATCATTTGTGGAAATTTTAATATGATTGAATCCCCAGAAGACAAGGAGGGGTTACTTCTGATGTGATGGTACACCAATGAAATAGAGGTATGGTTTTACATGCATAATAAACTCTAGATTTTTTTATTATAACCACCACTACCACCTTCCTACCACCTCACCTTGGTTCATAGGACAAATTTGAGGCAATGAAATTAAAGAGTGGAAAAAATATTAGATATTTTTAAAATTACAAATAAAAATATTTTTACTTTTTCTAATAATTTTGATTGCCATGTGGTAGTAATCTCTAATGATTTGATTTCAGACCACCTTCCCATAAATTTTTTAATTGAATTCCTTGTTCCTCAGATAAGGAATGTCAATATGCCATTATATCTCAATACTGCCCATCTATAACATTACTGACCAAGAAGTACATTATTAAAGTGTGTATTTTTTTCCTCAACCCTATGGGATGTTGATGCAAGTTTATGCACCCACTTTAATAGGTTGAGGTGATAAATATATCTCATTTTACGATCTATGGTTACCCAATCCAAAGAATGGGTTTCAAGTATTAAATTTTTATAATAACCATGTGGTAGAATACTAGTTAGAATAATATGGATAATATTTAACTTAAGAATTATGAGAGGTTAATTTACTATATTAAACTTTTATAAATCTAGGATGGACTTATTCTATTAAAAATTAAAAAATGAGGGTTACGTATGATAGAAAATTAAAATATTTTATAATAGAAAGAATAATAATATTTCAAAAAAATTAACTTGATGAGATTAAGCATGCAATTAAACTAATGTCTACCACTTTTAGTAAAAACTCAAAACAAGATATACATAATAAAGAGTCAAAGGAGATTTATCTTCAAAAAATTTCGATAGCATGGACCTAAAATGTTATTGATATACAATAAATTTATTATCATGCTCATTTGATCACAAATCTGAAGTAAAGTGTAATCTCTATACATAAAATAGTTAGAATAGTTATGAACTCTATCTAAATTTTGAAAATTATAAGCACACATCAATTTCATAAATAAATTAGCTCAATTAAAATTACTCATGCATACATGGAACATGAAAGAGAATAAAACATAAGCTCATGTACTTTCCTACAAGTTTTGAATATCATATTGATATTAACCAAATCTTCCCCATTTTGGGAGGTGAATTACAAATTATAAATAGACCATTGATGGCATTGTCATGATACAAATAAAATACATGCAATAAACAAGGGTTACAAATCTAAAATGATATTTTCACCTATCTTATAATTATACTATTACAATATGAATACAATTTCATATAATTATGGCTAACTCTATGTCTATGTGGTTGTTAGAGTTGATAAGGTACTAGGAGTAGTTACAATAGGGCCTACATGTTGACTTCTCAGAATAAATACCACCTCTATATAATACTAGTCCACTCAATTTGTGTCCACAACTGGTGGTCTAAAGAGTAATTTATCTTTTCTCAACAATACATTGTGGTTCACAAGTGGAGTATGAAATGCATCCTTAACTAAAATATCTATTTATTTTCTCTTCTTTGCATAAGTGACTAAATTGATCACATCACTACTACTTCCTTGGTTTTCATGCATAATTATTTATTCAACTCTTGTAATGAAAGGAACTAATTGGGAAATGTAGTGAGTGTGGGGAACAAACTACCCATTTGGCATGAAAATTACATGTATCAAATTTTTATCTATAACTTTATCAATATTCTAAATTATTACATTTATTTCATCATCCCTTTATTGAATAGACATATTCATGTTAAATACCCACATTTGAGCTATATTAATATCCACCAAGGGAATTATCTCAATATGAGGACACCAACCCTATTTAACTACATTGGTGAGGGTGGCCAATCTAGCTTCTAATTGCATAAGTTTATTTTGATAAAATTTGTCCTTTTACCTTAAATCAATGATATTGCCCTTATCTTAAACAATATTAACCAAAAAACTTTACAAAGACTCCAATTATTTCTCTACATCAACAATAACATTTTCAAGGACTATATATTTTGTGTGTCTCTAAATTTTACACTTTTTCCTTTAATCCTTTAACAACCTTTCTTTTCATTTACCCTATATCTTTAATAATTGATTCATGGTATTCTTCACATTCATAATTTTCATTTGGTTTATTTTTTATTTTATTGGTCAAGGTAAAATTTGTTTCTCAATCTCATAGATGATTATTTTGGATGCTTGTGTATTTTTCTCCTTGTGACCCTTTTCATTGAGCATGTGGCTTGCTCAAACTTTACTATGACCGATAGGTTATCTCAAAGTAATAACTCTTACCTTTTTAATTTAGAAACCTACATTCCTTGAATCTGATCCTTCCCTCCAGAATGTAAGACCAAATAAATAATAGTGGTAGGTTGATATGAAAAATGGTAGTTTATACACACGCCCACTAAAAACCCAATTTTTAGATACTTTCATGACTTTATCAATTTTAAATGAAAATTGGCTCAAATGTTTAAAAATCAGATGAAAAATGACTACAAATATAAATTAAATGAAAAAGAGACATAATAATGTAAACCAATTTGATAATAGAGTTCATTTAATGTGGACTATGTCTTTGGGTCTGCTCAAAGGCTAAACCAATCAATTGAAGTGATGCAAAAATACCATTTCATACATCAAATTCTCCCAATAATGGGTACTCAATATTAAAATATATGTTTGATTTCATTTAGGAAGTTTGACTCTATATCTATCTTTATCTCATTTAGACTATCTCTTACCTATCTCTCCAAAGTGAGGCACTACACAAGTTCATTGTTATGTCTCTTAGAGGTTTGTATAATGGCTCTTGGATTTTAATTGTTACTCCATAAATATAGACATAAAAAATTGCTTTGTCTCCAAATAAGAGGTTTAAATTTCCCTTTAAATTCTCTATGAGGTTTGTTCAATGGGATTTTGGCCTTCAATGTGCTAATCCTATAGTATCAAACATATAAACTTTGCTTTCTCATCTTGTTCTTATTTACAAGGGCTTAAAACTTACAAGATTTATTGTCTACTTTTAATTAAAATATTTAACCTTTTTATAGTGTTTACAAGGCCCTTGATTTATAATTTAAATCCTTATCCCTTTTGCATAGGGTTAAGGATTCAAATCCCCTTATAAAATGCCTCATATCCTTTACTTTTAGAAAGAAATCCCAAAATTAAGGGACATATACAAATTCTCACTTTTTGTCTGATAAATATGGTTTAGCTCATTGTTAGGCCTTAAAAATAGTCCAAGTGTGGTTATGGGGTCTAACCCCACTCCAAATCCCACACATTATCTCATGAGGAGGCTATTTTGGCACTTTGGATAATGTTTTATCCCACTTTTTTTAGGATAACCATCAGAAGTTGTTTAAGAGATAAAATTCATCCCTTGTAACTTGGTCATGAGACCATGTATTATGTGGAACATGCCCAGGAATTAATATCACTTGGTGGAGCTTTATGAATACCATGTTTGTGGATATGATTGGTCCACGTATTAGGCGGTACAGTTTTAGTCAATTGAATATGTCAACACTATGATATTTTTTCCCTCTTTGTTACCACCTTCACTAGGCCATAAATTTCACATACAATATCCATTTGATCCCATTCAAATTATGTTTGAAATATATTGACAATGTTCTTGATGTGTGGATATTTTTGGGAAGATTTGAAACCATGTGATTTGGAATCTAGTGGAGATTCTCCCAAATCACTCATCCCCACTAAAAAAAATTTAAACCACTAGAATCTTGATTAATTCCTCCATCTTACATAAAAAAAAAACCTCTTCCTTCAACTCATCAAGTAAATCAAGAGTAAAAAAAACATAATGAAAATTCTCACCTTAATACATAATCATAGGAGGTTCATATTTGTTTCTTTCTCTTGGATAATGACTATCCAAATTTATACTTATAAACCTAGGTTACAAAGAGAGTTCATGTATCCCTCCCATATCTAACAAATGACCTTTTGCACTTTTGGTTTCTTGGTATTCTTCTTGGTGGATTCTCTTATCCACTTCAATGCACTAATTATAGGCTATAAGTAATTTTTCCCACTAATAGATGATTCATGCACTCTCCTTAATGTTAACATTTTAAGTAAGGGTAAATTACATTGGATAACAAGTAATTGGTGTTATACATGTCACCACTTGTATAAGTTTACCTTATTGGGGTCTTATAATCAAATACAACATACATGGATTGTAAACACAATTTCATTTTTTAAACATTGTCCATATTTAGGTCTTTACAAAATGTGCATACAAGTATTTACACATACATTGAAAGAACATAATTCAATGAAATAAAATGGATGTGTTTCTAACTTGTTTTCTCTTTTTACATTCAGAAGAAATAAGAAACTAAAGTTAAATGGTCAGGGGTTTGTATGTACCCAGATGAAGTTGTGCACCGTATCCAGACGATTGAAGGAGCTCCTCTTTGGCTGTGGAGGATGACACCTGTAGAGAAGAAAGACTTAAACAAAGGAAATGTTAGATAGATATATGGTGGACTGCCAAGCAAAGCTCAGTCCCAGAAGTGCAAAGACTTCCTTAAGGGATGACAGTCCACTAGTTGATAAAAGAGTGTTGCTAGAAAGAGAAATGGTGAAAGATTAAATAAAAGAAAAAGAGATAATGTGTACCTATATTATGTTGGCGATCTGTCATAGTCACCGACATCAGTAGTCCTGCTAGCGTCAGTTGGTCAAGTTGTCGACGTCAGTTAGTCTGCTGACATCGGTAGGAGAAATGGTCAATGTCGGTCAGGGCAATGGCCTTGGATGGGTTTTGGATAGGTTTATGGGCGACAGAGGGGTTTGGAAGTTCTGTAGGAGTTTGGAGGTCTGTGCAAGATTTTAGGGAAGTTAGTAGAATCTTAAGAGGGACAAGGGGTAGAGGATAGGTTGTCAAAATGGGTAAGGATAAGTGGAAGGCTTTTCAGCCTCTCCAGGAAGAAAGTCGGGTCTGGTCTGGTCTACAGTACTTAGAAATAGCAAAATAGAGACTAGTTATCAATGCTTTTCAAAACACTAAAATAAAAGGATAGAAGAAACACTTAGCTCTGGTGAGATGAAGAACCAAGGTGTTGGACGCTTGTCCCTGTTACAGCTAATGGTGAGATTCCTATGCAATGCTCCAATTTGATTTGAAGTCACTTGAGTAGAGTCTCTATAGCCAGGAGAGCATTAATAGAATGTTGATATCTCATCCCAAAGCCTACCTTTGATATGCAAAGAGTTGAGGAGCAAGAGAAGATCGATCCAAGCAAGAGAATTAGTGTCTAGTGTATTCAGGGGTCAAGAATTCACCTTTGGGCTTGCTTTAAGCAATTGATGTCAGTGTGATAGGACCAAAACTCCCCAAAGCCCTGACACAACTTGTCAGATTTAAGAGCACACATGATTACCAATGTATAAGCAACTAAACATGTGGAATCCAGAAGAACAAATAATTATCAATGAGAAAACACACAGAACATGAGAGGCAATATACAATTATATTCAACTCTTTACAAAGGAATCTACAATAAAGAGGTGGCACTCTTTCTTCCACATCGTGGGCTTACAGTAAACTTCCCTCCAGAGTAATATTCTCTCATAGGTCACAACACACAGCTAACACAAGCTGTTGTTCACCTCATTACACATCTGTACAACTGAGTACACAACCATACTCCAAGTAGATCTCTCCATGATCCTGCTGATGTATTGCTGTCACCTTGGATCTAGCTACCCCGCTGATCTCCTTTCTGACCCTCGCATCCATACACCCTTGCAAATCAAACCTGATCTTACTTAAACACACATGGGGAATCCTGCTTGATTCCACCATGGGAAGAACTCTCCAAGCTTCACATAGCTCTTCTCCAAATTCTCCACTTAACAATACAACCCATGAGTCTCTCATATAGATCTCATGCATACACTAAAATTAGACGGGCGGCTCAAAGACTCAAACTGGTCTTCACATGCAAACTCCGCATTCACTTAACTGACTGTTTATCAACAGCAGTTCTGACCGCTACAGGTGACCGACGTCGATCCCTGCCCTCCTGGAGGTGACCGATGCCGGCCGATCCTCTGCCGATGTCGGTTTCCCTTCTGCGTCCCCTGGCCGACGTCGGTGTGGCCTACCGATGCCGGAGACTGCATACTTTCAGAAACCTCCTCCTTCTGTTTGCAACAAGGTGAAGCTTTTAGCTCCACACCCTAACACAGTGATCCTGCTAGCATCAGCCGATTGGTAACTGACGTTGGTGGCTAAAAGAAAGGAAAAAAGGCTATTTTTAGCCTTTTTCCTGTTCCTCCATCTGCCAAGTTTAGCTGCCATTGAAAAATGGTCTCAAGGTAGATTTAATAGGCGTGGGGGTTAATGGGAGAGTTGAAATAGGTCTTGGGTCATTATGATTTGTCATAGGGTGATAAATGGCCTAAGAGCTAAGAATCCAAGGTGAGGTGTCTAAAGGGGATGATTAATTTAAAATAGATAATTTATTTTAAATTAATAGAGTGTGGGTTAGGAGATGTTGGACTAAGGGGGGGTCAACACAATTTAGGTGTCTATATTTTCCCCTTTTTGTCTTGTTGGTTATTCTTGATGAACTGAAAGACAAAAATGGGAGTAAGTTGCCCTAGGTATGGGATAAGGTCATTTTTGTCATGTTGGTTGTTCTGATGAACTATAAGACAAAAATAGGAGTAAGTTGCCCTAGATGTGGGATGAGGTGTTCCCCCTTAAAGCAGGAGTCGAGGGAAGGTAACCTGATATCGGGTGCCGATTTGATAGATAGTGGATGAGTATGGTGAAGTCAGAGTGTGAACATTGCAATAGTTGAGATTGCATGCATACCACTTCACATGATAGGTAGGTCAAATTATCGTAGTTAAAGGTCAAGGAGTGCTAAAATCAAAATAAATGGTCCCCAGCATTTAGTCGTTGCTGATTGGGTTAAATGATCAAAGTTGTAGCTCCAATGGTCATCATGTTCCAAGTATCTCAGGCTCAAGAAGTGCTCTTGGAAAACAGGAAAATGTCACAAATATTGGGGATCAACTTGCTCGTGATCCAAAAATACGTGTGAGGGTCATAATGTGGGTTGCATACAATTTGATAACTATTCATGAGGTAGCATACATGTAAAAACAACCAAGGCAAAGTTGTCTCAGAAGTGGTCGTGGTCTGAGGAGATAGTCACGATCTCCAAGGTCATTTGTCGAGTCGGGTTGAGGAGATGATCACAAGTGGTGTGTGTTGTGGATGGAGAGATGTATGTGATCTCCAATGTGCCCTATGAGAAATCTAAGGTGACTTCTGTAGTGGTAGGGTTGGTTGTTTGGTCATGATTTCGAGTTGATATAGATAGTTGGTCCATTAAATGGATGGACAAAGGAATGGTTGAGCTAACCTCAGAGGACCCCATGTCAACTGAGTGCTACCTACATAGCCCCTATTTAAAGGGCCTCAGGCCAATGTAGTTCTCCCCAAAAGGGAGGAAGGGTTGAATATGGTTGATAATTGGTTTGGTCATGTTAATGGTTTAGCACTTCCCATATGTCTGATGGTACATGCTAGAAATGATGAGTGGATGATGATGTTATAGCCTTTTCCATATTATGTGATGGTGTATTTTGTAACATTGGTGATGTGGTTTTTCATCCCTAGAAATTTTCCATATTAGTGATGGATGTATGCTAAAAATGAAATGAGTATGTTTATGCTTCAGCAAGTAATGGTTTATGCTTGACATAATTTGTGTGGTCAATAGTTTCCATGTGTATTGGTTTCCATAGAAATGAGTGTGAATAGGCTATGATAATGTTAGTGGTCTAAAAAAATTTTGGTTGGTTTGGTTTGGCTTAGAAAATGATTTGGTTTTATGTGACAAAAGTGTGTAAGAAGTGAAAGGCACGCTGCTCTTTCATTAACAAGGACTATAATGATGGCATAGATAGGGTTTTTGCAAACAAAAGCCCCATTCATGCATTACGTCATTGACCATTGGTTTATGTTAGAGAAGTAGTCAAATCACTTGACATTAAGTGAGCTCAAAATCCCTTGAGTATGTTAGGGTAATAGGTTTGATTATATGAGGTATGAGGATAGCGTAACCCTTTTTAGCAAAGATAACTTTGCCCCTTTTCTAGGTGACCCTGAGAATGACAATAGGTAAGTCCATGACGTAATATTTTGTCAGTCATTTTTTTTTGTAGACTGATCGATGCGGGAAGTCTACGTGGGGATGTTGTTTTGTTTTGTGGTCATATGTGAAGCTGATCGATGTGGGAAGCTTCTGAGAGAGTGTTTTTTGTAGAAAAACTTAGGTATAGCCATCCTTCAAGGGAGTGGTCTATATTCTAATTTCTATGTTTGAATGTCTTTGAATAGCTATCCTTCAAGGGAGCAGTCTTTCAATTATAGTAATGATATAGCTGTCCTTCAAGGGAGCAGTCTAAATTTATAGTTTTATGACCTTTGAATAGGCATCCCAGTTTTGTTTTTTTTGACTAAATTTTTGGTCATGGACTTGACTATAGAGGTTTAAGGGTTTCCCTTTTATTAAGACAAAGCATTCATGCTTGACAAAAGGGTTGACTAATGTAGGGAAAAAGGGTTGAAGGAAATAGGATTGACGATGATGGGGGTTGCTTAAGGGATGAGCTCAAGTTAAACATCAAGTGAATGATTATTTGATTAACATTAGAATGGTCATAGATGCAAGGCATTAAGGGGCTTAGGTTCTAGCCGTCCTTCAAGAGAAGACAGATGATAAGTCCCTGACCCATACTTGTGCATTATGATATAAGGTCCGAGCCAATTAGGAGCAAACTTGCCTCGTTTACTTCATCCATATTGGTCACATGTTAAAGATGATTAAGAAGTTTGTTGATGTTTGGTTGATGCTTGGTTGGTTGATATTTGGTCAATGCTTGGTTGAGGTCGACGTTTGGTCAATGATTGGTTGGTTGATGTTTGGTCAATGATTGGTTGGTTGATGTTTGGTTGATGCTTGGTTGGTTGATGTTTGGTTGATATTTAGTCAATGCTTGGTTGGTTGATGTTTGGTCGATGCTTGGTTGGTTGACGTTTGGTCAATGATTGGTTGGTTGATGTTTGGTCAATGCTTGGTTGGTTGATATTTGGTCGATGCTTGGTCAGTTGATGTTTGGTCGATGCTTGGTCAGTTAATGTTTGGTCAATGCTTGGTTGGTTGATATTTGGTCAATGCTTAGTTGGTTGATGTTTGGTCAATGCCTGGTTGGTTGATGCTTGGCTAATGCTTGGTTGGTTGATGTTTGGTCAATGCTTGATTGAGGTCGTGATAGTCAGTATAAAGTTGAATTCCCCCAACTATTTTGGTGACAGGGACAATGTTTGATACCCATTACAGATAATCAATGGGTTGGATAAATGAGATGAAAAGAAGATGATGAAGCTCCTCTTTGACAAGGAGTGTGACGTGAGGATGCATCCTATGAAGCTTTTGCCTAATAGGCTTAGTTTAAGACGGTGAGATCCTGATCTTCCAAGTTGGAGTTTAGAATCTCAAAATTAGGGACGATGATGGAGGCAATGGTTGGTAATGATTTGACTAACGCCACCAGTGGTTGGGGGTCTTTAGGTTGGACCTCCACTATCTATAAAGTTTTGATTAAAGCTTGGTGATGTTGTGGAGAGCTTTGAATGAGGTCATACAAAGATGTCTTTACAGGGATTTGGTGAATTTGTTTCATCATGCAATTATGAATTGGCTTGGAAGATGTTGATTGGGATGTGTCCAAGATTGAAATCTTGGGTTTTGGTGGTTGAGAGGGCTTGATAAAAGGATATGTCCAAGGGATGGAAACCTTCCCTTTTCCTTTATCTTTCATGGTTTGTAATCTAGTGGCCACTTTAATGGTGTTAATTTCAAATAATGGGGGAGAAGGTAGTAGAGGGACCATAGTCTTGCGTTGAGATCCCAATTTAGGTGAAGATGTTTGAGAGGTATGGGATGGTGTCAGTGGCTTGGTTAAAGGGTGGTCAAGAGGATCCTTAATGAATAGGGTGTCCTTTTTTAGGTGTTGATGAATGATAGCCTTAAGAGCGCAGCAATGCTCAGTGTCATGTCCAGGTGTGCAATGATATGCACAAAATTTAGTGTCATCGAACCAAGATGGTTTTGATCTGAGAGTTGATGAGTGTGAAGGTGAAGACGTTTGGGAGACATTAGACGGTGTTGGAGATTTGTTGACAGTATCCTCAACAAGAGGGGTGTCTTTTTCTAAGTATTGGTGAATGACAACCTTGAGGGCATAACAATTCTCAGTATCATGTCCCAGTGAGCGATGATATAGGCAGATTTTAGTGTCATCAAACCAAGATGGTTTTGGTCTGAGTGGTTGAAATGGTTTAATAGGTGGAAGAGTGATGTTAGAAGTTTGCAAAAGTTGGCGTAGCATCAAAGCATATGAACCCACTAATGGGTCTGTGCTTGTTGATGCACTAGGTGTTGATGACTTTTGTTTTGGAGTTGTTGAGGGAGATTTTCATACCACCTTTTGGGTTGGTGGTGTGGCCACTCATGTAGATGACACTTTCTTTGTGAGGGGTGCCAAATTTTTTAGAGGAGGTATGTTTTTAGTGGGTAAAGGGAGTAATGGAGGTAACTTTTTTTTGTTAGGTGTTGGAGTAGGGAGCACTCCTATTAAGGTAGAAGGATGTGGGCCCAAAATGGAGGGAAATGATGATGGTGGAGGAGGAGTTGTCTGACGTGGTTTAGTAGCTTTCTTTAGTTTGGTGTGAGGACTACTATTGTGTGAGGCAAGGTTCAAGTTTACCTTCACTTGTGGGTGAGTGAGGTTAGATATGGGGTGAACACCGAGGGATTTAACTGGTGTTGGTATGGAGGATGTTTGTGAGGCTTTAGGTTCAGATGAGGATGGTTGAGCTTCTAAAGATTTGGAAGTAGAAGCCTGGTCCTTGTCAGAGACTTTAAGAGATTTTGTCAAAGGAGGGTCATTAGTACGAGATGAGATGGGATGTGTAAGATAAGGAGCTTTGAGTCGATCCCATAGTGCCTCATGCTCTAAGTTCCTCAAATGGAGAAATCCTAAGTTCTCAGCCAATCGAGAGAATGGCTTGGAAGATGTTAGATGAGGCTTTATAATTGGTTTTTTAGAAGGTTTAGGTGATTATGTGAGTGGGAATGTGTTAGATGCAATGATCTGGGGCCAAAGGCATGAGAGAGCCATCACTGGATTGTCTTCAGTTGAAGTAGGTGAAGAGACAAGTTCTTCTCTTGGTGGAGAAAGAATTGGAGAATGTGACTCCTCAAGAGGATAGAGGGCAGGTATGATCATACCTTTTACTTGCGGTTGAAGAGTAGGAAAGGTATGGTCCTCCATTGGTAGTAGAAAGGATGAAGGTGGGGATAGTGGCATTGGTATGGTTAAAGCATCCTCCAATATAAGAGAGATCAATGGAGAACTAATAGGAGAAGAAGGTTCTTCCACCTGTGGGGGAGAAATAGGAGAAGAAGGTTCTTCTACCTGTGGTGGACAAATAAGAGAAGAAGGCTCTTCTATTTGTAGTGGAGAAATAGGAGAAGAAGGTTCTTCTACTTGTGGTGGAGAAATAAGAGAAGAAGGCTCTTCTACCTATGATGGAAAAATAGGAAAAGAAGGCTCTTCCACTTGTGATGGACAAATAGGAGAAGAGGGCTCTTCCACTTGTGATGGACAAATAGGTTGGCTAACCTCTTCAGACTGTGAGAGAGGTTGGTTAGGCATGAATGGAGAGACCATGTTGACCGTGTGTATATCATGGTCTTGGGAGTCATCGACCATGGTTTGTATGTTGTTTTGACTAGGGGGATGGTTAGGGAAAGGTTGTCTAAAGATGTCTATGTTTTGGTTAGGTGGTGCATTTGGGCTATCCAAAATAAGATCCCCCTTGTCTATCATGTCTTTGAAAATGTTTTTGAAGGTTTTGTAGTTGTTTATGTCATGGCCTTGACACGGTGATAATTATAGAAGTCATTCTCCCTATACCATGCAGGGATGGCTTTTCAGGGGTCGAATTGAGGTGGTGGTCGAATTTGGGGGAGGTTGAGGACTCCCTATTTGACAAGTTTATCCAACATGGATGCGTATGATTCTCCTATTGGAGTATATTGATGTTGTACATATCATTGATGGAATTGTCGTGTAATGCTTTGAGATGTGGAAGGTTTGGATTGGTTAGTTGTGGTTAATGATGATGGTCTAAGTATCACAATATTTATTAATCCTTTGGATTTGGAATTGGAGGAAGATTTGGATGAAGGGTCATTGGATTTTGCATTAGTATTTTTACTACGTAGTTTGACTTTATTTTATTTGACAGCACAGAGTTCAAGCTTCCTAGCCATGGTGAAAGCTTTGTCAAATGTGTGGAATGTTTGGACCCACAAAGTAGATGAGATGTGTTTGGCACATGCTTGTGAAAAGAGCTCAATGAGCTCAGGTTGAGGTAAAGAAAAGGAGAGTTGGTTGATTAAACTTCTCCATCGAGCAATGAAATCAGCTATGGATTCATCGTCGAATTGTCTGAAAGAATATAGGTCCATGATGGAGACC
This sequence comes from Torreya grandis, assembly GCA_037957365.1. Taxonomy (NCBI): domain Eukaryota; kingdom Viridiplantae; phylum Streptophyta; class Pinopsida; order Cupressales; family Taxaceae; genus Torreya; species Torreya grandis. The sequence continues at coordinate 967,990 of JARHVA010003145.1, forward strand.
TTTTTAGTTATGTTGATCGAGAAGTGGTCAAGAAATAATTGGGTGAGTTGAGTGAAGGAAAATAGTGAGTGACTAGTAATAAAACTATACCAATCGAGGGCAGCACTAAAAAGTGACATGGGAAATGTGCATAGTAATAATGCATAATCATGTGCTATAAGGTAACAAGCATGTCTAAACACTCGTAGATGTTGTTATGGGTCCTCTTTACTCTAGAAGTGAGTAAACTTGGGAAGTTCCCACTGACTAGGATATGGTCGGATTGGGACAGAAGGATGAATAGGTTCATTATAGATTTGTTCATATGAGAGAACATTTCTTGAACCCGAAATGGATGTCTTAAGATTAGACACCTTATCCATCAACATCTTGATTAGATCAATTGATGGATTTGTAGGTGGGGCACCCCCTAGGTTGTAAGGCATTTTGAAGGTGTTAAATGGAGTGTATGACATACTAGGTTACATTTGTATCAGTGCAACATATTGGTAGTTCGTCATGGGGATTGATGTTGAAGCCAGGGGTGGTTGTGTCATAAAGCTAGAGGGTAAAACTTGACTTGATGTCATCAAAGGTGGTTGGATGGTGGCAACACTAGCCAAGGGATAAGTAGTCACTCTTGTATTTATGGGTGCAAGAGTAGGTGAGATGGAGACAATTAAGTTATGGAATGGTGTAGAACTTTGTTGAATGGTTTGTGGTTGAGGGGGTACAAAAACCCCAAAGGAGGTAGGTCTAGAAACAGAAGGAGAGGCCACATGTTAGGGTGTGGAGCTAAAAGCTTCACCAAGGAGCATTCATTATCAGGTTCGGGTCTACACAGACACCAGCATCGGTCAGGAGCGACTGACGTCGGTCACAAGCAATTGCAGAGATGCTGACGTCGGTAGAGGGTCGGCCGACGGCGGTCACAGACAAGCAGCAGGAACTGACGTCGATTACCTGCGTGTCCAGAAAGCTATTTCTATGGATAGAAGCGAGTGTTTGCATGATAAGTTTGAGTTGTATACTCAAGCTCGCATCTCTATTGTTAGCAATACTATTTTTAGAGCCCTTGTTCAAGTGGCTTAACTGCTTGTTGGATGTACATGCTCAAGTCTCCTAATTCTATATGTAGAATTAGATCTTCCTAGCTTATTGTAGTTTTGTAGTGGATTATTGTAGTTGGGTGAATTATTGTAATTCATTGTGTGTGAAGAACAGTACAGAATTGAATCAATCCAGGCTTGTTGGAGTTGATTGTTCTTGAGAGAGAGAGCTCTTGAGGAATTGAGATCTATTGAGATATCTATACATCTAAGAGAGGTGTGGAAGAAAAAGGTTTCTTCAATTGTATTCCTTTTGTAAAGATTTTGTTAATACAAGTTTTCAGGGTGTTTTCTTGTATCTCTTGTTCTTGCTATTATCATTCTGATTACTTGTCAATCTGGTTTAATTCCACATTTATTGCTGTCACAATTGTAATCTATTGTTGGATTAATCCCCCAACAAGTGGTATCAGAGCCTTGGTTACAGGTTCAGAGCTTGATAATTGGTATCAAAGTTCAGGTTCACTAACAGGTGGTTCAGATCTGTGTAGTGTGTATTGATTACAGGTTCTCACAGGAGTTTCTACAGGGATTTTTGTTTGAGTGGGAGAAGCAATGGCAGATGAAAGTAAATTGAGAATGGAAAAGTTCAATGGCAAAAATTACCAACACTGGAGAATGCAGATAGAAGACTATCTGTATCAGAAAGATCTCTACTTACCGTTAGGAGGTATTGCAAAGAAGCCTAAAGACATGGAGGATGAAGAATGGGAAGTTCTTGACAGAAAGGCTCTGGGTTCTATAAGACTAAGTCTAGCATCCACTGTGATATCCAATTTATCATAGGCAAAGTCTATGGTAGAGTTGATGACTACATTATCAAATTTGTATGAAAAACCCTCAGCTTCCAATAAGGTATATCTTATGAAGCAGTTATTTAACTTGCATATGAATGAAGGTGGATCTGTTTCTACTCATCTGAATGATTTCAATGGAATTGTGAATCAGTTAAGTTCAGTGAATATAGTGTTTGATGATGAGATAAAAGCTCTTTTAATATTATGTTCTTTGCCTGAAAGCTGGCATGGCTTAGTAATGGCAGTAAGTAATACTGCATCTGCATCAAATATTTTGAAAGTAGAGGATGTTGTTAGTGTTATCTTGAATGAGGAAATACGTAGGAAAAGCACAGAAGAGGCATCTGGGAATGCTTTAAGTTTTGAGAGAAGGGGAAGGCAGAAAGAGAAGAGCAAGAAAGGCAGATCAAGATCCAAGTCAAAGGGGAAAGGCAGATCTAAATCCAGAAATGGCAGAAGGCCACAATGCTGGAATTGTGGAAAGATGGGGCACATAAGCAGAGATTGTTGGTCAAAGCCTAAGGAGGACAACCAGCACGAAGGAAAGGAAGAAGCCAAGATTGCAGGTATTGCACAGGATGCTTTAATTTTCTCTCTGCATAATAATATAGAATCTTGGGTATTAGATTCTGGTGCATCTTTTCATGCTACTCCTAACAGGGAATATTTCAGTGACTATATCCATGGAGATTTTGGAATAGTGTATCTAGGGGATGATGAGCCCTGTAAAATAATTGGCAAAGGTAAAGTGCAGCTGAAGATGCAGAATAGCAACACATGGGCATTGAGAGATGTGATGCATGTTCCTAGCTTGAAGAGAAATTTGATTTTTGCAGGAAAGTTAGGAGATGAGGGTTGTACAGTAACTCTCACAGTAGAATCTTGGAAGGTGACCAAGGGTGCACTTGTTATGGCCAGAGGTAAGAGAGAAGGTACTCTCTATTTGTGTAATTGTGTTACTAACAAATCTCCTTCTGTATTATCTACTTCAGATGTGGATGCTAAATTGTGGCACTCAAGGCTTGGCCACATGAGTGAGAAGGGGATGTCAATTCTTAAGTCTAAAGGTATGCTTTCAGATTTAAAAGGCATAGATCTAGAGTTTTGTGAGCACTGTGTATTTGGAAAATAGAAAAGGGTTAGTTTTCTCAAAATTGGGTCTACTAAGAAGAGGCACAAGTTGGAGCTTGTTCACACAGATGTGTGGGGACCGGCTCAGGTTGCTTCCATTGGAGGATCACAGTACTATGTATCTTTCATAGATGATGCCACAAGGAAGGTATGGATCTATTATATTAGAAAGAAATCTGATGTATTTGAGACTTTTAAAGTTTGGAAAGCTATGGTTGAGAATGAAATAGATAAAAGATTAAAGTGCCTGAGATCAGACAATGGTGGTGAGTTCTGCAGTCATAAGTTTAGAGATTATTGTTACATGCATGGAATCCGTAGGCAAAGGATGGTTCCAAGGACACCTCAGCAGAATGGTATTGCTGAAAGGATGAACAAGACAATAATGGAGCATGTAAGATGTATGAGATTACATGCCGGTTTGCCCTTACAGTTTTGGGCACAAGCTGTTGACACTGCAGTATACCTGATTAACAGAGGACCCTCTACAGCTCTGGATGGTGGTATTCTAGAAGAGGCATGGACAGGTAAAAAGGTTGATCTCTCATATCTCAAAGTTTTTGGTTGTGAAGCCTTTGTGCATATAGATAATGAAAATAGAAAGAAGCTTGATGCTAAGTCTATGAGATGCACGTTTATTGGCTATGGCTCAGATGATTTTGGTTATAGATTGTGGAATCTAGAAACTAACAAGGTAATCAGGAGCCGTGATATTATTTTCAATGAAAGAGTGATGTATTGTGATTAGCTAAGGAAGTTGAATTAGTCTGAGCAGAGTAATGGTGAATTGGATGAGGTAAAAGTCCAAGATGAGCTCGCGGGAAGAAGAAATTATCACTTACAGGAAAACACAGAGATCGACGTCAATAGGGTAAAAATCGGCATCGACAAGACAGAAACCAGCGTCGGCCATACAGAGACTGACGTCAGCCATATAGGTACCGAAGTCAGTCAGGCAGAATCGATGTCGGCCAGTAATAGGTCTGCAGGTGACCGAGGTCGGTCACTGTCAGAGAATTTGGGTGGACAGCGTGTTGTGGACGAGTCTCAGACACCCATCAGGAGGTCAAAAAGGGTGAGCAAGCCTCCAATTAGATATTCTCCTTCTTTATTTTATTTATTGCTAATTGATGGTGGAGAACCAGAGAGTTTTGAAGAAGCAATACAGGTGGAGTCCAAGAGTGAGTGGGAGCGTGGCATGGTTGAGGAGTTAGAGTCCTTAAGAGAGAACCAAACATGGGATTTGGTTGAATTGCCAGCTGGTAAGAGAACACTCAAGAACAGATGGACCTACAGGTTGAAGGAAGGTGAGAATGGACAGATGAGATATAAGGCCAGATTAGTGGTAAAAGGATTTGCATAAAAGCCAGGTATCAACTTTGGTGAGATTTTTTCTGCTATTGTTAAAATGACTTCAATAAGGGCTGTATTGTCTTTGGTTGCTTTTGAGGATTTGCATCTTGAGTAGCTAGATGTTAAGACAACGTTTCTTCATGGAGACTTGGATGAAGAAATTTATATGGAACAGCCAGAAGGATTTGAGGTCAAGGGTAAGGAGAAGTTTGTGTGCAGATTGAAGAAAAGCTTGTATGGCCTCAAGCAAGCTCCTAGGCAATGGTACTTAAAATTTGACAGGTTTATGACTGAGCATGGCTACAGTAGGTGTCAATCAGACCATTGTGTGTATTTCAAGAGATTTGATAATGGTAGATATATTATTCTATTGTTTTATGTAGATGATATGTTGGTTGCAGGATCTCACATGCAGGATATCTCAGAGCTTAAGGTAAAATTAGCTCAAATGTTTGCTATGAAGGATTTGGGAGCAGCAAAGAAAATCCTTGGCATGAGCATTAAGAGAGACAGGAAAAATCACAAGTTGATATTGTCTCAAGAAGATTATGTGGACAAGGTGTTGAAACGGTTCAATATGTAGGATGCTAAACCGGTAAGAACACCTTTGGCTGGACATTTTAAGTTGAGTAAAGAACAATGTCCTAATTCATATGATGAGGTAGAGTACATGAGTAAGGTTCCATATTCTTTCGTAGTAGGGAGTTTGATGTATGCAATGGTGTGTACTAGACCAGATATTGCCCAAGCAGTGGGAGTGGTAAGTAAGTATATGGCCAATCTAGGTAAGGAACATTGGAAAGCAGTTCAATGGATCCTTAGATATCTGAGAAGAACCAGCAGTAGGCACTTGTGCTATGGAGGTTCAGATACTTCTCTACATGGCTATGTAGATTCAGATATGGCAGGTGAGTTGGATGGTAGGAGGAGCACTACAGGTTATGTTTTTACTGTAGGTGGAATGGCGGTTAGCTAGATATCTAAGTTGCAGAAGGTTGTTGCCTTGTCAACTACAGAAGCAGAGTATATTACAGACACAGAAGCTAGCAAGGAGATGATATGGATGACACAATTCATGGATGAGCTTGGTAGGGAGCATGAGAGTTGTAGATTGTATAGTGAAAGTTAGAGTGCAATCCATTTGGCTAAGAATTCAGCCTTTCATTCAAGAACAAAACACATACAGCTAAGGTATCACTTCATACGATAGGTATTGGAAGACAGTGAGTTGAAGCTAGAGAAGATCCATACAGATAGGAATCCTGCTGATATGTTAACCAAGCTGGTTACAAAGGAGAATTTGAATCTTCATTCAACTTCTATTGGTCTTCATGATTGAGTTGAAGATGGAGGAGCTAGAAGATGTTGTTGTACAGGTACTGGTGCAGCTATTTATCTCCAAGTGGGAGATTGTTAGGGTGTGGAGCTAAAAGCTTCACCAAGGAGCATTCATTATCAGGTTCGGGTCTACACAGACACCGGCATCAGTTAGGAGTGACCGACGTTGGTCACAGGTAGTTGTAGAGATGCCGACGTCGACAGAGGGTCGGCCGATGGCGGTCACAGACAAGCAACAGGAACCGACGTCGATTACCTGCATGTCCAGAAAGCTATTTCCGTGGATAGAAGTGAGTGTTTGCATGATAAGTTTGAGTTGTAGACTCAAGCTCACGTCTCTATTATTAGCAATACTATTTTTAGAGCCCTTGTTCAAGTGGCTTAACTGCTTGTTGGATGTACATGCTCAAGTCTCCTAATTCTATATGTAGAATTAGATCTTCCTAGCTTATTGTAGTTTTGTAGTGGATTATTGTAGTTGGGTGAATTATTGTAATTCATTATGTATGAAGAATAGTACAAAATTAAATCAATCCAGGCTTGTTGGAGTTGATTGTTCTTGAGAGAGAGAGCTCTTGAGGAATTGAGATCTATTGAGAGATCTATACATCTAGGAGAGGTGTGGAAGAAAGAAGTTTCTTCAATTGTATTCCTTTTGTAAAGAGTTTGTTAATACAAGTTTTCAAGGTGTTTTCTTGTATCTCTTATTCTTGCTATTATCATTCTAATTACTTGTCAATCTGGTTTAATTCCGTGTTTATTGCTGTCACAATTGTAATCTATTGTTGGATTGATCCCCTAACACCACACTTTGAAGATTGGTCATGGTCGAGTTGTTAGTTGAGGCAATGGCCTGGGTGACCATGGGTTGGGTTACAGAGGCTGATGATATGATTTTTGTTTCAACTAAAGAAGTTGGCATCCCATAAACTAGGTTGCCTAAAGGATCTCGTGTTTGACTTATTGCGAGATAGTGCTAAAGAGCCTTGACATTGAGGTCAAGGAATCTTTCAAAGTCTTGGTCCCCTTCGGGGATAATATGGGGCTGAGTCAGGGTTGGTTGGATAGGAGTACATTTAGTTTCTGAATTATACTCCATTTGGGGACTTGATATAAAAGGTGAAGGCAGGAGTGGTTGTTGCCTTGCATGGTCAACAAGAGTTTTGGTTTGACTACGTGTCAAAACCATCCAAGGCAAAATAGGTTCAGGTTCTAAAAACTATATGTTTCAACCTCAAAAAACCAGAATGTGTTTTTAATAGCAAAAAGGTTAGGTTTTTAGCTTACTGTTTGAGAAGAAAGATTTTTGACAGTGACCGACGTCAGTAGAAAAATCAATGTCAGTGAAGTAAGTTGCTAATGTCAATCAGATAACTAATGTCGGTGAAATAATTGCTGACATCAGTGGAAAAATGAACGTCGATTACTATGTATTTCCAAAAACTCATAAAACTGAAAGTTTTTGGAAGAAAGAAGAAAGTCTGCGTTGTTTTTAGATCTCAAAATGTGACTTCACCAGCTCAAAAAATCAAATACAGATAGAAATATAGATGATGGTAAGCAACCACTAAACGTTAATTCCTAAGAATAAGTTTTAGAGTCTTGTTGGCTTATGCCTTAAAAGAATATGTTTGGAAAGTTGGGCTTTTAGAACGGGTACTAAAAGAGGCAGTCTAAGGTTGGTTTTGGGTTAAGTTTTGGTGCTCAAAATTTGTATTAGGTTTTGTACGTGGCTTGGTGCTAGGAGCTTGCTCCCCTCACTTCACGAGCCCAGAGACAAGCTAGGTCACTTAGCTAGTATATACTTCCCCTAGAGTTTATACTCTACCACAGAACAGAGTGGATTCTCCCCTTGGTAGTGAAGTCCAAGTAGGATTACCAAGAAGGGTAAGGTATCCGTTAGGTGATGAAATCCTAGTCAGGCCTTGTCTCAGGTATGTTTAGATGTTTGATTTGTGAATGTGATCTAGTCGTGTAACATATGTGCACTAGGATTTATTCATAATGAAGTTTTAATTACTAGATGAGCTAAAAATGCATTCAAGCAGGAATGAGATGCAATATATTTTTAACCCAAATGGAAACATTTGTTCAGATGTAGACAAGTGGAAAAAAGGTTAAGAGCATGAAATTTCACTACTCTAAGATGCAAGGAAAAAGGGACAAGAAGAAAAAGAAAGAAGTTATTTTTAACTTGTGTTGATGGTGTCTTTTCAAAATGAAGAGATAGAAGAAGGATGCAAGAAGAGAAATTTCCCTAATGCACCTATATGAAAGTTTGTTCTAGAAGAAATGAACCCAAGGAAAACTCCAGGGTCCCACCGAGTGTGCCAGAATGTTTCTAACTCATTTGCACTTTTTACATTTAGAAGAAATAAGAAACTAAAGTTAAATGGTCAGGGGTTTGTACATACCTGGATGAAGTTGTGCACCATATCTAGAGGATTGAAGGAGCTCCTCTTTGGTTGTGGAGGATGACACCTATAGAGAAGAAAGACTTAAACAAAGGAAATGTTAGATAGATATATGGTGGACTACCAAGCAAAGCTTAGTCCCAGAAGTGCAAAGACTTCTTTGAGGGATGACAGTCCACTAGTTGATAAAAGAGTGTTGCTAGAAAGAGAAATGGTGAAAGATTAAACAAAAGAAATAGAGATAATGCATACCTATATTCTATTGTCGGTCTGTCACAGTTGCTGATGTCGATATTCCTGTCAGCGTCAGTTGGTCAAGTTGCCGACGTCGATTAGTCTATCGATGTCGGTAATGGAAATGGTTGATGTCGGTCAGGGCAATGGCCTTGGACAGGTTTTGGATGGGTTTATGGACAACAGAGGGGTCTAGAAGGTCTGTAGCAGTTTGGAGGTCCATGCAAGATTGTAGGGAAGTCAATAGAGTCTTAAGAGGGACAAGGGGTAGAGGATAGGTTGTCAAAAGGGGTAAGGATAAGCGGAAGGATTTTCAACCTCTCCAAGAAGAAAGTTGGGTTTGGTCTGGTCTACAGTACTTAGAAATAGCAAAATAGAGACTAGTTACCAGTGCTTTTCAAAACACTAAAATAAAAAGATAGAAGAAACACTTAGCTCTGGTGAGATGAAGAACTAAGGTGTTGGACGCTTGTCCCTATTATAGTTGATGGTGAGATTCTCATGCAATGCTCCAATTTGATTTGAAGTCACTTGAGCAGAGTCTCTACAGCAAGGAGAGCATTGATAAAATGTTGATATCTCATCCCAAAGCCTGCCTTTAATATGCAAAGAGTGGAGGAGCAAGATAAGATTGATCTGGGCAAGAGAATTAGCATCTAATATATTTAGGGGTCGAGAATTTGCCTTCGGGCTTGCTTTAAGCAACTGACGTTGGTGATCCCACCAACATCGGCCAACTGGTAATCGACATCAGTGGCTAGAAGAATGGAAAAAGGGCTATTTTTAGCCTTTTGCCCGTTCCTCCGTCTGCCAAGTTCAGCTGTCGTTGAAAAATGGTCCCAAGGCAAATTTAATAGGCATGGGGGTTAATGGGAGAGTTGAAATAGGTCTTGGATCATTATGATTTGTCATAGGGTGATAAATGGCCTAAGAGCTAAGAATCCAAGGTGAGGTGTCTAAAGGGGATGATTAATTTAAAATAGATAATTTATTTTAAATTAATAGAGTGTGGGTTAGGAGATGTTGGACCAAGCGGGGGTCGACACAATTTAGGTGTCTACCAGATGACAACATACACCCATAAAATAATAGTGATTTTTTATTTCTACTCACCATGGAGGCAATTCTCATTTTGATTTCATGACACTTCATCTTCATCTTATAATAACACTTCAACTCATGTGCATACTATAAGATGCATATCAATATATCTCTCAACTATTGCCTTTATTTTAGAGTTATCTCGCAATGGAGTGCCTTTTTACTCATCTTTCCAAAATATACAATAATTGGTAAGTAAAACATGCTAACATGAATGTCACCATGAACATGAGAATGTAAATTAGAAAATGATAGAACCTCTTATAATGGGATGCTCATAATGTGATTCTCAACTTGGGTGGTTGATCCATTTTCAAACTCAATGAGTGATCTAACTCCACATTTTATCATACACATGGGGTTAGTTTCATTCATGCTTATTCAATAATGAAAACCAAAAAGTGATTTGTAAGTGCCATATAACCATGATAAACTAAATTTAGTTATGAAAATATTCTATCCATGAAACCAAATAATCTCTTGCCAATACAATATGATGGATGGTCCTATTTGGTTTGATCCCTCTTCATTATATTTTATATGGATAGGTGGGATACTTCATGGGATGTCTCCTAGACCATTGGTTCTTTACCAACTCTTTCATGTGTTATCTCTTTCTTTGTAGGGATTTGAATAACCTCCTTACTTTTAGGTGATTGCACAACTTACTTCTTGTGTGGATCCTTACAATTATTTGGATGAAATTTTGGATGAAGCTTCCAACACTTGTCAACCTAATGGACACTCATATTATAATTAGAACAATAATTCTTTCCCATTTTATTGGAAATTAATATAATCTTTCCATTATTCACATTTTAACTTGGAGAATGGTCTTTACTATGCATATGCTTCATCTATAAGGGTATGGGCTTCCTTTGGATGTAATTCCTCTTTCAACATATATTCACATAATGGTTTTTCATTGCAAAAAAATAACATGGATATGCATACCAAATGTTTTGTGTTAAAGGGCCATTCTTCTCATAATTTAAGAAAACATTGGAATTATTATGTTTTCCATACCTTTTAGGTATAACCTTTTTCAAGTCTCATGATGGAAAAATGTGTTTCTTCCTAATTTTGGATTTTCATCTCCCTTTGGATATTCTTTGAATTATTTCTTGATGTTTTTTCCATGATTGAAAGGTTGTCCCTTTCTTGATTCTAGTTTGCATTTACTCTCATCTTCATAGAGTGACCATGTGTCATCTCATTATATGGGTTGTCTTTAAAGATATATTGGATTGGGCTCTTTGTTCTTAGAATTTTTTATTTATTTAACTATCTTGGAGCATTATCTAACTTCTCCTTTGACACTAAGATATCCCAAACCTAAAAAATGAGGTCTTTCCTTAGCTTGTATGGGATCAATCATTCCTTGACCATAGATTCTAAGGACCTTTACATAAAAACCCATCTTGGTTAGTAGTTTGGAGCCAATATTATGAGTATGCTTCTCAAATTCACCAAAAGAAGCATCTTGATGGGAAGAAAAATAACATGGTGAATCATTTATTGTGCCTACCTTAGTCATGGTTTCTACATCTATGGTAGAGGATGGTCTCCTTTGCATGGTATACTCTTCTTTCTCCTCCACTCCACCATTCTATAACCTTTCTAAAATCTCTTCCTTGGCTTACAACTCAAGTTGTAACTCTTGAATGATACCATGATAAATTATCCATGGAACATCAATCTATCTTATAAATCTTGTTTCTCATCCTCCAAGGGTTTTAATATTTGTCTTAATTCAAAGTTTTCCTCTTGAATCCTTTATCTCTTCAAATCTTTGCCCATGGTTGTACTTTTGCAACCAAGAAACCTACACTTCCAAACTACAAATAGACCAAATGGAAGAATATAACATAAATTAGAAAAGGTGTTATCAAAACCTTTGCAAATTTTCTTTAATACAAAACTTGATTTGAAAATGGTACTCTATGCCCACACTCACTAACACCCCAATTTTTGGATAATTTAATGAATTTCTAAATTTCTTGTGAAAATTAGCTCAAATTTTTTAAAATTATATTAAAACTAATTACAAATAACAATTAAATAAAAAATAGACATAACAATGCAAACCAAGTTAATAATGGCATTTATCCCATGTTTATTACGTCTCTAAGTCCACTCAAAGGCTAAGCCAATCAATTAAAATGATGTAAAAATATAATTTATTACATTAAAATATCATAATAAGGGGATCTCAAACCATAAACAAGTGTATAATGTCATTAAAGAAGTTTGGCTTTGGATCTAGCTCTTTTGAACTATCAATTTCTTGTCTTTCCTAAATGAGGAACTACACAAGTTCACTATAATGTCTCTTGGATATCTATGCAATGGATCTTTGCCTATAATTACTACTCTATAAATATAGACATATAAACTTTTTTTGTCTCCTAATAAGGGGATTAAATTTCCTTGTAATGTCTTTAGGAGGTCTATCCAATGGGATCTTGGTCTTCAATGTGTTACTCCTATATTATTAGACATAGAAACTTTGCTTTTTCCTCTTATTATTCTTTATAAGGGCTTAAAACTTACAAGATTTCTTCTTTATTTTTAATTATAATATTGAGCCTTATATAGTCTTTCCAAGTCCCTTGATTTATGGGTTAAATCCTTATCCCTCTTTTATAGAGTTATGGATTTAAATCCCCTTGGAAAATGTCTCATATCCTTTATTTTTAGCAAGAAATCCCAAAATTAAGGGATAAATACAAATTCTTCCTTTTGGTTTTCCAAGTATGACATAACTTATTATTTGGCCTTAAAAATAGACCATGTGGGGTGAGGGGGTCGATTCCCACTCCATCTCCCACACATTATCTCATGAGGAGCCTTTTTTGTCACTTTGGATAATGTATTATCTCACTTTGGTGGGGATAAAAATCTAAATTTGTTTAAGAGATAAACTTCATATATTGTAACTTGGTCATGAGACCATATATTACATGGAACTTGCCTTGTAATTTTTAGAACTTGGTGGAGATTTATGAATTCCATGTTAAAGGCCATGACTGGTCCACATGTTAGGCCTTATAAGTCCAGTCAGTTGATGATGTTAGCACCATGTTATTTTTTTCCTTGTTTATTACCACCTTCAACATGCCATAACTTTCACATATAATGTCCATTTGACCCCATTAAAATTGCATTGTAAATCTCTCAATGAGATATTAGATGTGTAGATAGTTTTCATAATATTTGATACCATATGATTTAGTCATTAGGGGATATCCTCCCAGATCATAGGCGGTGGAGTTGGAAGATATGCTAGTACTGACATAGGATTGGTGGGATCAAAAAGTAATAAGGCAATACATGTGGGTGGTGAAGTGGAAGAGGCATGGGAAGGTATGAGTGGGGTAGTAGCTAAGGTGGAAATGGTTGATGACAATGGTGAAATGTTGTGTCACACCCCCTTCATAGGTAATTTTTGTCATTGTATCCAATGTGTCATTCAACTAAGCTTCATCCATTTTTCATATTCCTATGGGATCCTTTTCATTTTAAATAGATACATTGATCATATTGGTCAACCTTTAATTTTTTTGACCTTAGAAAATGAAGTGTTGTTGAGAGGTTCCATAGTTGGTAGTGTGTCTTCAAGTGATATTGATTGATGTTTTAAATACATAGGTTTCCTTTGTAGAGGGAATTATCTATGTACTACCTTTGTTTTATCATTTTGGAAGAAGTGGGGGTGGGGTTGGGTGGCGGAGGCAAGCGGGGGGCATTATAGTAGATAGAGGAAGGGAATTTTGTTGTTTAATAAGGGATCCTATGAAATAGGTGCCCTGACTTATGACATTGTGGGTTGAATTTGACTTTGAGAGGCACTCCATCTAATGCTTAAATTAGAAGTAGTAATAATATCATTTTGAACTTGTCCAACAAATGCCATAATTGTAGGAATCAGGGATACCTATAAACATGCTTTGTTATAAACATTTATGACTAGAATATCTCTCTTGGGGACAATGGTTTTATTATTAAGTTCTTCTTGAACTAGAATTAAAGTATGTGAATCAATCAGTGTATCTTATAAATTAGGCATGGATGGAGAATAAGGAGTAATTTATAGATGAATATGATTAAAAAATAAGGTATTGTTATTTTGCAATGCCTTTTAAAATATGTTCATATGATTTAAAAATATTATCCTTAACATAAATTTAAATTAAAGGACTTGGAAAGGATGATTATGTTACATAAGGTAGAGGATTTGATCTTTGATTAGTATAAGCATGTGTAAGTCCTTATAGTATTCTCCTCCTCATGTGTTCATTAGTAGAATGAAATTCATTTTTAGGCCCAAGTGACTGGTCTTTCCTCTACTCCTCCAAATTAGAATAATTTTACAGTCTCTAATGTAATCCCAATATTCTAAATTTTTATTATAACCTCCTCTTAATATTTAGCATTAATAAATATCTAATCCAAATTATGTGATTCATGGTGGTATACCAATTTAACCTTTCCTCTTAGTGGCCTCAAGTGTGTATCCACTATGTTTTTAGGGTCCCAATGTTTGCTCTAATTAGTAAGAAGTGAAAATGATGGCTTGTGGGTTACATATTTGGTTAATTATGACCATACTTAACATAATACCTCCTAATTTTTATAGATAGAGGATGCATAATGGCTTGTTTTATCCTCTTAAAAGTACCATCTACTCCATTAATTATTTGATGAGTAATTTCTTGCTCTATTAATTTGTTTATGATAAATTAGGGAAGTGTTAATAGGGATTCTATTTTTCCTTATATTTTGATTATAATGTAATATGTAAAATACAAATAGTGTCCAATTGTCTCCTTAATTCTTATGATAATCTAGGCATCGAGTTTTCATTGATAGCCTTGTAAACTGGTGGATAAAATAAGTTACTCATTAAATAAGTGTTCTACCTATATTCATGAATATATAGCCTTAAAAATAATTAGTTAACTAGTACTTTAGAGTTTTTATTCCATAAAATAATATTTGTAAAATCCATCATTACACAAATGACATCAACTAAATATGACGTAAAAATTACCCTATTTTTATCCCTTAAAACTTCTTTTATTAAATTGTAGAAAATAATTCCTCCTGAGGTAGGGACTTTTATATCATCAATTATCATAGGTTGTCAAGGTATCCACATATCATCTACCTATGTTATATAAATATCTCCAAATAATCTATTCATTAATTATATCCCCAGTCAAAATCCTTGTCTAAATTGCCTGATAGGAATGGAGTTGATGTTTTTTAAAATAAAAATTAGTTGGGGTCATCATCCCAATCTCTGATAAATTTCATAACACTATTGTTCTTTAGCCATTCTAGGGCTACCTCTTGATTATAAAAAATATTAGGCCTTGGTATCCCACAATATCCCTCATAAGTAGTACCACAAATGTTGTCAACCTAATTATTATTTTTTAGTCATTCTAATATATCATTATTTCAAGTTGTAATTCAAAAAACATTGTAAACTAGGTATACATAAAGATATACCTCATTTTCATGGTTTCATGGTGTAGACCAACTTTTTTGATGGTTGCAATGTATGAAAAATACTACCATAGAGAAAAGAGAATATTTTCATTATCAATTTTGTCTTTTTTATGTTCCCTCATTGAAAATGGAATTACAGTGCTTCAAACTCATTACCAATACATCAAAATTGAACACCATGTTTGTTAAAACCTATTCAATGCCAAATAAGTAAAGATAGTACATGTTGACCTGCATGGTGAACTTGAATTACTTATCAGCTAGAATAATTTTGAGTTTACTTGAATGTACAATCTAATCACATTTTTAAGTTACTATTGATAATTTGGCCTCTCAAGCCAAATTTCAACCCTTACAATCCAAAACATTCTCATGGGGTCCTCCAAAACTTTCACAAGTCTTCCTAAATTTTGTCATGATATTAAAATGATCTTTTGTAAGCCTTTTAGCATTATTTAAGGTTTCATAAGTATTTATTAGGCATTGATTAAAAGTTCTTCATGTGATAGCTTATTTTGAGTGATAGGATGATGTGTTGAGTTGTCATAAGTTATCCTTGGGTGATTGGAAGGGTGAAAAATGCCTTTTAAATCCTAGAGAATGGTCTAAACCTTGTTTCACAAAGTTAAGGTATAGCAAAAATTAAGGTATTTGGAGGGATTAAGGTTTCTTGTTCTCATTTAATTTCTTCCTTCCTTAACTAATCCTTGTGGGAGAAGCCTTGTCAACAAGATTGGGAAGGTTTCCAAGTCATGTTTAAGTCTTGACATAGTGATTAATGATGTATCCAAGGTTGTCTTTAATGGTCTGCTTGGTCAGGATTATTTCAAGCTCTAATTAGCCCTCCAAGTCATTAAATGCCCTTTTAAACATGTCATATGAGCCAAATTACTTATTAAAAACCTTTGAATAAGATATTTTTTGATGTCACATTGAATTATGAGTCTTAAAGGGTCTCATAATCATTCCAAGTCATGATAAAGTCGTCTTATGTGTAAAAGAGGTCTCTTTAGGGGTTAAATGCCATGTATTTACCATAAAAGGCCCCACACACTTGAAAAATGACCCTTCAACTTCCCTCACATAAAACCTGGTTTAAAATAATTATTTTACTCATCATTTCCCTCCTATTTCCCACCAATATCCTTTTAAGATCTTAATCATGAAAACATGTACAAATGGGGGTTTTATAAGTGTTTTCAGGATTATATGGACTTGTATGAACATGTAAAGATCAAAATAGGTCATATATATTATGTTAAACTCATTTTAGGCATAATATAACAAAATATATAAGTTTAAAAGTGAAACATTGAAAAAATTGGCCCCTTCTCTCCATCACTCTTCTTGGCAACCTTAAACAACTAGTCAGGTTTATGCTCAGTCCATATAGGAAAGAGAAAATGGTGATTTAAGATTTTGGGAAGAGTAAGGGGGTATAATTATCTTTAAATTATTTTAATTATTTTTTATATTGATTAAATATGCTTTATGAAAAATGGTTAAGAACCTAGGCAGTCAAACTAGTCTCCTGCATCTACATAGGGTCAACTTTGTAACAATTTTAAAGCATTTATCAGCTTGGTTCATGAGATAAATGTTTTTATGTGTATTATATGGATCATAAAATTAAATAATGTGTGATATCATGGGAATATTAAACCTTCATGTTGTCATAAATTACAGGTTGTAGGCAATGATTTATTGATCTAGTAAAGCCTTCAATGCATGAATCTATAAGTGAGTAATGATTTTAGGTTGGATAGTGGGATTATTAGAGTAAATTAAATTATTATATTCCATAAACACACAAATAATTCATCAAATTATCAATCAAACCCTTCAAAGTCTTGTTTCCAATGTGACTGTCATGCATATTATGTAATCTCCTTTGCAAGTATGAGCAGGGGGTCATTGTGATAGCTATATATAACCATCAATTTATTTTAAATAATACATTATATTAATAAATTATTCATAATTTTTAATATTTAAATCATGTTCCTTATTTATTCATACTCACATAACCCATTCTCATCCTTAACCCTTGAGAGATGTGCTCTTATTTGAGCACCTACAGGTTGGATCTTAGTTCATGAAGAGACCTTGCAATGTGGAAGTAGGATGAAGGGTTAGGAAGGTGGTAGAGGTAAGTGATGGATTATTATAAACATATATCTCCACTAAAGGTAATTAAGAGATAAAGTGGCCTAGTTAGGCCCAGTAGGCCTAAAAGATCATACACATCTAGGTGGTGGGCAGAATGATGAAGATATGCTTTTTCATGGTAGAGTAGAAGTAATTCAGAGACATGAATATGTAAATTATGATTTTTTTAATCTTCAAACACTATTTAAATACCATTAATTTTCTATAAATTTTGTATAAAAGGATCAATTTATAAGGTATAGTCACATCAGGCCTAGAATTAAACATCTACAGGCCTGATTGTAGATGGAGAATAAGTTGAGCAATCAGTCCTATTTTAGGGTGTATTAAAGGTGTGTATAGTTAATTTATATTTATAAAACCCATATGAATTATTATAAATGTTTACAATTGGAGATAATATTATCATGAATGGAAAATCTCACTCTCTCACACAGTCAAGAAACCAGGATTTCCACCTACAATCATGAGAAGATAAAGGATGGGTGGAAACTGATTTGGGTGGATGAATAGATGGTTTTATGAAAATAAAATTAACCTTTACATATTTTTTTCATTTTTAATATAGCTATAAATGTGCCAAAAAATAAAGGATAATGTCTACATTTTTCATTTAGGCAGACCTAATTGAGCACCTACATGCAGGGTCTTGGTGAGGAGTGAAAGTATGATGAACCATATAGGGAAGTGAAGTTAAATAAATGAAATTAAGTATCTTGATTTTTTTTATAAATTTTATTATTCTCCATTTAATTCTCTATTTCCCTAAATCAAAGGAGAGCCTTGACAAGCTAGTTAGGCCTAAATAGGCATATACAAACCTATATATGGAAATTGGAGACAAATTGCACTTTTGGGAACATGATGATGATTGGAATTATTAGAAGAGATAAATAATGATTTTTACAGATGGTAAATGGGGTATTAAATCATAAATTTGATATGGAATCTTGAGAATTAGACCTCTAGGGTCAAACTAGCCTAGAGACCTAAGGACCCTAAGCAAGAACTAATGAGGTTGCAAGAGATCTAAATAGGAAGGGTAAAGAGGAGCATTATAATACATAATTTAGGGTGTCAAAGACCCTTATAACATGTTAGAACCAAAACCTATACTCTTTCACACCTCCTCAAGTAAGTATACCCTTCTTGGACTCTTAATTAGGTTGGGCAATCAACTTTAGTCATTTTCTTATACTCAGAACTATACAAAGATGTTGCATGGGGATATGAGATCATCAAAAAAGGTGTATATGGTTCTATACTTAGGAATCTTGGAATTTATTCCCTCATAAAAATACATATATATGTGAATCATCATTAATACCTCTAACCACCTTAGAAACACTTTTTTCATAATTTTGGAGCTCGATGATGACATAGTTTTGCTTGGTACTTGTAAGAGAAATTACATGGGGCTAAGTGGAATTTAGAGATGATATAGGGGTTTTTCTGTTGAGCATTCTTGGAATTTTTTTGTGGTTTATGCCTCATAACTCTATGAATCATTGTTAATACCATTGGAGGATCTAAACCCTTCTTAAACCTCTCACAATGATCTAATGGAGAAAATGTGTTTCTTAACACCCTCAAATATAAAGTTTTAACCTTATATTGGTTTTATGGTCTTATCAGGTCTCATGGGAACCAAGGTAAACCTATGATTCAAATTTTTGAGATGATTATTGTATAAATTAGGCTTGGTAGTGACTGTTATAGACATACAAAGGTTAGATTTTAAAGGTTTCTTGAGAATTTAAGTTGGTTGAAGCCTAGTATGGACTAATGGAGCTACCTAGACATGAAGAGAGTAGAATATAATGTCTCTAAGACTTAATAAGAAGGTTTCAATTCACTAAAATGTCTCCATAGGATCTATAAAACCATCACCTTAGCCAAAAGTTAACTATACTATGGTGGTTGTTGATGGAAGCCTAGTTGAAAACCTTAGAGGTGTTACATAGAGCTCGGGACCCTATTTGACATCACTAAGTTTACTTTTTTATGATATAAATAATGTCATGATGACATGAAAAAATCCAAATAGGTGATAAAATAGGCTTGAGTAAGAGAGGTCAGCTTCTCATTTAAAGAGTATTAAGGGAGATGGTGAATGAAGTATGATGTCCATTACAACATCAGCATGGGAGCCTCCAATAGATGCAAGGTGTCAACCATCAAGGCAAGGAGAAACTTAAGGTGAAGGTAACCATAAAAAAGGACACTTTTTATCTCTAGGTAGTCAAGAGGATAGTTTCAAAGAGATTAATGAACCAGTAGGACAACCAAGTACAATGAAGTTTCTCCTATGCCACTCTCTTGAAGGCCATGATGAATGAAGTGACACATGTCAAGAGAGTTATTGAAACTAATTCCACTCTCTTTTTTATTATTGTAACTCTCTCATGAAAGTTAAAAGTGTCTATGACTCTTCTCCAATGCATATTATCCTCTTCTCTTTCAATTTCTTTATAAGAACATCTTCTTTTGGCTTGTAAGGTAATCCTTGGTGGAGTATGGTGAAGCCCTTCCCTACCAAACACTTGTCTTTCCCTATAGAAAATGAATAGATGTTATTTATATCCTTATCATATGATTTAAAGTGGGGAATAGTGATGGTGGTTAATTAGTGTTATTGGTAACAAATAGACTCCCTTCATTTATCCCATTTCTTTAATTATTTGTAGGTTGGTTTATCATCATAGAAGGTCATATTAAGTGTGTTCATGGCCTTGAATTGGCTAAGTTTGGAGTTATGAGTCATCAAGTGTCTCTTAGTATACCTATTGGTCACCCCTTCTTGGTCCTTTTTTGGATCTCACCT
This sequence comes from Torreya grandis, assembly GCA_037957365.1. NCBI lineage: Eukaryota > Viridiplantae > Streptophyta > Pinopsida > Cupressales > Taxaceae > Torreya > Torreya grandis. The sequence continues at coordinate 987,956 of JARHVA010003145.1, forward strand.
CCATATTGAAACATTCATGCCTAGAAGCCATTATGAGTCGGTGCATTAATTCAACTAGTGTTCATGTTCATAGTCTAGGATAAGTAAGTAGAGGATTTTTATGTTGGTGAATCATCTCTATTAGAGTAGGTTTGTTTTATGAAATCATTCTATCCCTTTTTATCAACAATTCAATAGGTTTAGAAACTAATCTTAGATGATGCATTAGGGGAGATAGCCCCATAATCTATAGGTTTAGTCCACCTATAGGTCACCCATAGCCTTGGACTAATCCCATATTACCCCAAATTTTGAAATGTATAAACAATATTCTCCTAAGGGTGTAATTTGTTGGTTAATAGTTATGGCATGCCTGGTGGGACTAGATTTCAATGATCTTGGAGCATACACTCTCATCATTCAATGATCTTAAGGAAATATAAACATTCTAGTAGAATATTAACACTCAATATATCATGCCAAGGGTCATCATAAGGTCTTCATCTAATGGTAATAATAGCTTTTGTTGATAGTTTTCTTGTTTTATTTTTACCTCATGATAATTGATGGTTATATATAGAAGATATGCATGTCCTACAATTCCATATTATCCATATTATAACCTATACCAACCTCATCATGATCCTTACCAATCTTATATCGACCTCTATCAAAAACATGATGGATCACATCAGTCTTATGGTACTCCTTACCATCCCACTTGGTAGCCCAACCACATACCTCAGTAGCCTTATGAACTTTTTCATCCTCCTTACTGCCAAGAACATCACCCTTACCCTCCTTTTGAGCCCTATAATTCTCCTTGGTAACCTTCCCATTATAATTACTACCCCTCCCTCCCTTCCCAACCACACTTTCAATCCACACGTAGTTTCTCAGATGAGTTGGAAGAGTTAAAATTCGTGAGTCAAATCATTGTTAGTGAGATATTGGCCTTAAAGGAGTAGTAATCTCAATGCAACCAATCATATGAGATTCCACCTCATTTGGCCTCATGTCAATATTTTTGGACCACTACTCCCATGCCAAACACAAACCAAGAAGAAAGAAAGGTTATAGAGGTTAAAATGAGGATATTCCCAAGATTCTAAGTCTTTTCACCTCTTCCTCAAATTGAAGTTGTCCATGAATGTCTAGGTATACAAAGAGAGAAAGAGGTTGTGAGTAATGATCCTAGGAATTTACCAAGATTTTAGAGTACCTCCTTACCCCCTAAACTCACTCAAGATTAGCCTATAAATCCTTAAGTTACTAATCCACCAGTTGGACATTCTTTCCCTCCCACCATATCCCTATTTGAAGTAGGACATGTGGTTTGGAGAGAATATGAGGAGCATCTAAATGATGAGGAGTGTATGGATGCTAGTTCATGAGATATTTCAAGTTTTTCAAGTTTTCCATCTATCCTTCATACTGTAGTCATTCATGAGAATCAAAATACATCTAAGTTTGATAAAGTAATTAAGTAATGGAAAATCAAAAATGTAGTTCCTTCAATTGATTATCTTTCTCCATCTCCTCAACAACATCATGATCAACCTTGTATGCCTAAGGATCCAATTTGGGAGAATATAGTTGCATTAAAGGTATAATTGGATCATTTAAATGTGAGAGGTAATTTTATAAATAAAATTGATTAGGTGATAGTACTTCAAGAGCTTGGTCATGTTACATTTACAAGTGGGTTTGAAGAACACCTTAAAAAGTAAAATTCAAGCATCTATGATGAGGATATCACTATTAATACTCCTATTCACCCTAAAAGATCAGAGTTTGAGCCTAAAGGGAAGTTTGATGATGTAGATCAGTCAAAATGGCATGACCTTGAGGTAAGTACAACATAAGCAACTTCTACTTTAGGATACAGTCATGTAAACATCACTCATGAACCCATCATCAAAGCTAAGAGCACTTCAACTGATTTGGATGATCTTTGGTAGAAAGTGTTCCATGAATCCTTCGATGATATTGAAGAATCAACATGATGGATTTGAATAATGGAATATATAATAGGTTGAGTTCTTAAGTGATTGTAGCACTAATGTTTTGTAAATTGGAGAGGATAATTCAGATTTAAATTTTTTTTTTTTAAAAAGACAAAATCCAATAAGAATACATACCTATTATCCAAGGAGAAGTTGTTCAGCTTGCAATAGTTTCAAAATAAAGAGATAGCCTTTAATAGGTTTTAAGTGTTCAAGAAGAGGTATGTATTGACATTGAGACTCAATTTCATTGAAGTTGAATAACTCATTCCTTATTACCAAGAGAAGCCTACTAATGAACATGAGGTCAAAATAGTAAATGAAGCACTAGAGCATGATCATCATCACATCGACACTAGGCAAGTAGATGATAAAAATCTATGGTATCATAATTGGAAAATTTGTAATGATTTTCAAAATTTTCAAGATCTTGCACCTACTATGTAGTAGATTAAGGATACTTTGGTTGTTTAACTTGCCAAGATACATCAATAAAATGAACAAGTTCATCTTAATGAGGATAAAATTAAAATGGTTACTACAATATTACCTCAAGTTGATGGTCTTAAACATGAGCCATGTGAAGATACATTGACCTTTAGTGTGCCTCATGAGGATGCAAACCATGAATATCTTGACAAGTCACCAATTTAAATAGAGTTTTAAAAATGACTACTTAAGCCTAGAGGAAAGTTTGAAAGTGGATTTGTAGTGATAGAGGGAGTTCTTGAAGATGATCCTACTATAATGCTTCAAGAAGAAATCCCAATTGTATATGATCCTATTGAGATAGTAGATGACTAGCATGATGGAGTTATAAAGCACAATGGCTTTCTTCAAATTATCATGAGCAACCAAGAACAATAAGGGGTAAACTTTGAAACAACAAATGAATATGTGTTCATAGGCTATGTATTTATTTCTATCATATCACTTGAGAACATGCCAAATGAATTGGAAAAATAAGACTTGTCCATCAATAATATAATTTTTGGAGAAACTTGTTCCACATAATTACCTATCTTATGGAAGGAGAGTCAACAAAAACTACCCCTTTGATCCAGGAGGTGGAAGCTATATTCAAGTTAGTTATTTGTAGTAGGTTGTTTTGTCCAGTTTCCAATAAGTGTTTCTTAGCATTAGTGTGGTGTGTTTGATTCTATTTTGTTTGGTGTGGTTTCCTTTGTTTTTTTATGTTTGGGATGGTAGTCAACTATTCTTATTTTTTCAAGGGTCTTGTATCCATAATCAAGGTCTTACTCAAAGGATGAGATAGTTGGTTCTCTTGACCAACAGATAGGTCAACCCCTATGAGTCACCAAAAATGTTGATAATCTGGCCTCCTAGGACAAATTTCAACTCTTGTAGTCTAAAAATTTCTCATAGGGGCCTCCAAAACTTTCATGAGGATTTATAAATCTTGTCATGATCTTAAAAGGGTCTTTTTTAAGCCTTTTAACATTGTTTAAGGTTTCATAAGTATGTTATAAGCATTGCTTAAGAGTTCCTCATGTGATAGATTATTTGTATTCATATTATGATGTGTTAAGTTGTCATGAGTTGAACTTGGGTGAGTATAAGGGTGTCAAATGCCTTTTTAATCCTAGAGAATAGTCTAAACCTTTTTTCACAAAGTTAAGGTACTTTAGCAAAAATTAAGGTATTTAGAGGGATTAAGGTTTCTTGTTCTCATTACACTTCTACTTTCCTTAGCTACTCCTTGTGGGAGAGACCTTGCTAAAAAGATAAGGAAGGTGTCCAAGTCATGTTTAAGTCTGGACATAGTGATTAATGATGTATCTAAGGTTTTCTTCAATGGTCTGCTTGGTCAAGATTGTTTTAAGATCTAATTAACCCTCCAAGTCATCAAATGACCTTTCAAACATGTCATATGAGCCAAAATACATATTATAAACCTTTTAATAGTATATTTTTTTATTTCACATTGAATTAGGATTATTAAATGGTCTCATAACTATTCCAAGTCATGACAAAGTGGTCTTATGTGCAAAAGAGGTCTCTTTAGGGGTCAAATGTCATTTAATTACCATAAAAGGCCCTACACACTTGAAAAATGACCCTTTAGATTCCATAAAACTATACCACTTCGTTTTAAATAATTATTTTACTCCTCATTTCCCTCCTCTTTCCCACCAATAGCCTTTCAAGATCTTAATCATGAAAAAATGCATAAAAGGGATTTTATAGGTATTTTTAGGCTTGTACAAACATGTAAGGATTATAAGAGCCCATATATCTCAAGGGAAACTCATTAAAATAATAAAAAAATAAAATTAATTAGTTTCAAATTCAAACATGGAAAAAATTGACCCCTTCTCTCTATTACTCTTCTTGGCAGCCTTGGACAGCTAGTCAAGTTTATGCCCAGTCTATATAGTAGAGAAAAAAAGGTGATCTAAGATGTCTTTCAGAATAAGGGGGTATCATTAAATTTACATTATTTTAATTATTTTTCATATTGATTACCTATGCTTTATGAAAAATGGTTAAAAACCTAAGCATTCAAACTAGTCTCCTACATCTACACAAGGTCAGCTTTGCAATGGTTTTAGAGCATTTTTCAAATTAGATTATGAAATAAATATTTGTATGTGTATTATATAGGTCATAAAAGTCCATATAATTAATTATTAACACCTATTTCACATGTGTGATCTCATGGGATCAATACACCTTCATGTTGTCATAAATTATAGGTTGTAGCCAATGATTTCTTGATGTTGTAAAGCCTTCAATGCATGAATCTAGAAGTGTTTAATGGTTTTAGGTTGTATGGTGGGGTTATTAGAGTAAATTTAATTCTTATACACACTAAACACATATTTAATTCATAAATTTATCAATCAACCCATTCAAAGTCTTATTTCCAATGTGACTGCAATGCATATTATGTAATTTCCTTTGCAAGTGTGAGCATGGTGTAATTGTGATAGTTGTAGAGAACTATAAGGTTATTTAAAATCATACATTAGATTAATATATTATTAATACTCTAAAATATTTACCTCATAATCATCACTACTTCATACTCACATAACCCATTCTCATCCTTAACCCTTGAGAGATGTGTTCTTATTTGAGCACCTATAGGCCTGATCTCGGGTCATGAATACAACTTGAAATGTGGAAGTGGGATGAATGGTTATGAATTTGGAAGAGGTAATGGATGTTTTATGATAAAATTATATCTCCATTTAAGGTAATGAAGAGAGAAAGAGGCCTAGTTAGGCTTAGTAGGCCTAAAAGATCATACGTAGCTAGATGGTGGGCAGAATGATGAAGATATGCTTTCTCATGGTAAAGTGGAAGTGATTCAGAGACTTGAATATGTGAAAAATGATTTGGGGAAGATTTAAAAATGATATAAATATCATACAAGTTATATAAAGTTGGTATAAAAGGATAAATTTACAAAGTATAGTCACAATAGGCCTAGAATTGAACATCTACAAGCTTGACTGTAGATGGAGAACATGTTGAGAAATCCATACTATTTTAGGGTGTCTTCAAGGTGTGTAGATTGAATTTATATTTATAAACCCCATATAAATTATTATAAATTTTTAAAATTTGGGATAATATTTTCATGAATGAAAAAGCTCACTCTCTCACATAGTTAGGAAACTAGGATTGCCACCTACAATCATGAGAAGATAAAGGATAAGTGGAAAATGGTTTGGGTGGATAATTAGATGGTTATATGTAAATAAAATGAAACTTTAAGTCATGTTTTCATTGATAATATAGGTCTAAATGTGTCAAAAAATAATGGAGAATGTTTGCATCTTTCATCCAAGAAGACCTAATTGAGCACCTACAAGCAGGGCCTTAGTGAGGAGTGAAAGTATGAGGAACCATACAGGGAAGTGAAGTAAAAGAGATTAAATGAGGTATATTTAATTTTTTATAAATTTTATTAGTATAAATTTATTTCTATGGTCCCCTAAAGTAAAGGAGAGCCTTGACAGGCTAGTTAGGCCTAGTAAGCCTAAATAGGCAAGTATAAGCCTATATATGGAAATTGGAGACAAATTGTAATTTTGCGAACATGATGAGGATTGGAATTATTAAATTAGATAGTAAATGATGTTAAAATATTATAAATTTATTATAAACTCATAAAATTGAGAGGGAAGCTCAAGAATTAGACCTCTAGGGTCAAACTGGCCTAGAGACCCAAGAATCCTAAGCAAGAGATAAGGGTAAAGAAGAGAATTTTAATTGTAAATTTTGGGTGGCACATACCCATATGAGGTTTTATAACCAAAACCCAAATTATTTCACACCTCATCAAGAAAGTGTACCCTTCTTAAGACCTCAATTAGGTTGGGGAGTCAACTTTAGTCATCTTCTTATGCTTAGAACTATATGGATATGTTGCATGGGGATATAAGTTCATTGGGAAATGTGAATGGGTTTTTATAATTAATAATCCTATATTTTTTCCTTAATAAAACCCTCCAAATTGATTAATCATAATTAAGACCTCCAACCACCTCAAAAACACTATTTGCACTATTTTAGAGCTCGAGGAGGACATAGTTTTATTTGGTACTTGAAAGAGTAGTTGTATGGTATTGAGTGGAATTTGGATATGATATATGGTGGTTTTTATTTATTTTTATTGTAATTTTATTTATTTTTATTCTTCCTAACTCTATGAATCATTTTTAAGACCAGTGAAGCCTCTAAACCCTTCTTAAACCTCTCACAGTGACCGAATGGAGAAAATGCGTTTCTTAACACCCTTCAATGCAATTTTTTGACCTTAGAATGGTTTTTATGGTCTTATTATGTCTAATATTAACCAATTTTAACCTATTATTCACATTTTTAAGCTAACTATTCTACATATTAGGCTTAGGAATGACTACTACAGACCTAGATTCTAAAGGTTTCTTGAGAATTTGAGTTAGGTGAAGCCCAGTATGGACTAATGGAACTACCTAGACATGAAGAGAGTATAATATAATGTTTATAATAATTAATAATATGTTTTTTATTCACTAAAATGTCTCCATGGGCTCTTCACAATCATCATCTTAGCCAAAATTTGACTATACTATGGTGGTTGCTCATGGAAGCATAGTTGCAAACCTTAGAGGGATTGCATAGAGATCAAGAGCATCTTTAACATCAATATATTAAAAATTACAACTAGGTGATAAAATAGGATTAAGTGATAGAGGTTGGTGTCTTATTGAAATAGCATTATAGGAGATGGTGAATGAAGTATGATGGCCATTACAACATCAACGTGGGAGCCTCTAACATATGCATGGTTTTAACCATTAGGTAAAGGATCATATTAAGGTGAAGGTAACCATAAATAATGCCACTTGTCATTTTTTGGTAGTCAATAAGATAGTCTCAAAGATAATAAATGAACCACTAGGAAAACCAAGTACAATGAAGCCTCTCTTATGCCACTCTCTTGAAGGCCATGATGAATAAAGTGACACATGTTAAGAGATTTATTCAGAATAATTCCACTCTATTTTTTCTTGTTGAAATTATCTCATTCAAGTGAAAAAATTCCTTAATTATTCTCTAACGCATCTTCTCCTCTTCTCTCTTTATTACTTTATAAGAACAACCTATTTTGGCTTGTAGGATAATCCTTGGTGGTGTATGGAAAAATCATGCCCTAAAAAACACTAGTATCTACCTATCAACAATTAATATATGCTATTTCTATCCTTATAATATTATTTTAAGTAGTTAATATTTATTGTGGTTGATGAGTGTTAGTGGTAACAAGTAGACTATCTTCATTTGAGTTATTTCCTTAACTCGTTGTAGGTTAGTTTATCATCTTGGCAAGTCATATGAATTTTGTTCATGGCCTTGAATTCTCTGAGTTTGGATTTATGATTCATAAAGTGTATCTTATAAAACCTATTTATCACCCCCTCTTGATCCTTTTTTGGCTCTCACCTCCATATTGAAACAATCATGTTTGGAGGCCATTGTGAGTCAGTGCATTGGTTCAGCTTATGTTAATGTTCATAGTGTAGGATAAGAAAGTGGAGGATGTTTATGTTGGTGCATCACCTTCATTGGAGTAATTTTTTTTATGAAATATTTATATCCCTTTTCATCAACAATTCATTAGGTTTAGAAATTAATCCTAGATTATGCATCATGGGAGCTAGCCCCATAACCTAGAGGTTTAGTCCACCTACAAGTCACCCATAGCCTTGGACTAATCCCATGTTACCCAAAATTTAGAAAGGTCTAAGAAATATTCTCCTAAGGGTTATATTTTTTTATTAACATTTACAAGATACCAAAAATTTAGATCAATTGCATTATGAGTTTATTTAGCTAGTTTAAATTATTTTAGTTATGTAATCATGTTTTGATGGTTTTGAATGACTTGACAATTCCATAAATTCATGTGGCTTAATGTATTTAAATTGAATTTTTTTCATATCATGCTATTTAAATATTTATTTTAAACTCTTTTAATTTGTGAGGAAATCAAATGGGACACATATTTTATTTTTTGCAATTGAACAAGGTTGTTGAAATACCTAGTCAGTCTTGTGTAATGTATGTGACCCTTTGTGCTTCTATTTATATTATTTTGAGTCATATATTTAGACATTTATATGTTTGATATTTGAATTCCATTATGTCTCTTTTTTTACATCTATGTTATGTGGCATATATTGCATAATCACATCCATTATTTATGTCTAAATATAAATTTCCTTTTCTTATGAGTAAGTGTCATGATGATAAGTGGCACTTGCCTATTTGGTCACAATTCATAATGGCATGAGTAGTAGCCTCATTTTGTATTCCTTTTGAGTTGTATAGTGTTGCAAATTTATTAAATTTTGATAAGTGGCACTACACCATAGGATCATATTTCTACAGACTAAAGCTTTATTGAAAATGATTTTATTGTGAAGCTTCTAATCTATGATTAGATGTGATATTGGCACTTAGCACTGATCTAACGACTCATACACTCACTATAGATAAATTCCAAATTTTATTGATAATGACCATGGGTATATATGATGTAACTAAATTCACAACTAACATGTGTTGTAATGCTTACATTTATATATTTAAATGATACTACATGTGATGAAAATACTACAAAAATGTGACATGTGGAGTGTGTAACTTTATGATAAGTGAAGTTTGATGTGAATACATTCAAATGCATGAAACTAAATGTAAATGAGCATGAATATTCATATAATAAGGTAAATCCAAACTAAATAACTTAAGGATTATCTCAATTGACACATGTGAGTCCTGCATCAAATCTCTTAAACATGATAATTATAGGTTAACATAAAAAATTGTGATTAATATATTGAATAAATACTAGTTATAGACAAAAAATTAATCATTTTCTCAAGTCTAATCCAATATTCATGTATTTGATAAAATAAACTAAATAAAGATCAATGGGTATCCATTTAAATAAGACATTGGGGTGTGTTGGTGACAACATGGATCCTCTACTTGGATTGATTGATTGGAAACTACCATCTATCAAATAATGGATTTCTTAATAATTTTTAGCCAATGGTTAGTTTCTTTCTACAATAAAACTCATATGGATTCACACTATGAATTAATTTGATTTTAACAAGTGTTATATCTTTCACCCTTCAATGAGGTTTTAAAAAATCAATATCCCTTATGGAATAAAAATCTTAAGGTAGAGGAGAATTATCAAGCTTGGGGAGCCTAAATTCATGTCAACATGCACTGGTTAAAAATTAGAGATATAACTTCATAGGAATTATTCACTCTTATCCTCAATCCAAGTAACTGATCATGTGAAATCCATCCAATAAGTTGGTTATCATAGTACACATCTTTCTAGCATTTTGAAATATTTTGTTTCTCATTATCTGGTGTGTTTGCTTCTTAACCTTCTGCACATGAATAATATCATGCTCTCAATAGATTATTCAAAGTGGTTCCTTTTAATCTGGGAGAGGGATAATAGGTCGTATTCCATTGGCTTCTCTCTATTGAGTAACTTTAGGAGGTATTTTTTTAAATGGTTATTGGCAAGGTATTTGTATTGATGGGTTTCCCTATGATTTCAATCAGGCTTTATGGGATACAGTGGTTATAGATTTACATAAAGTGTATTTAGAAGCTATTCAAACTCATTCCCTTGGAAAGTTTATTAATAAAGTTAATATAAAATTCATTCCAAAACCTAGGGATTTGGAGCTTATAACTAGTTGTATTTGTATTAATATTCTCAATGTATCTATAAAAATTATTGATATATATATTTTTCTTAGGATTATATAGTTGATACCTTTTATCATTCACCTAAAAAATATTGTTTCATTTGCAATAAATATACCCTTGATAACATTTTTTTGTTTTATAAGGGGTGGAATGGGTTCAGAGGTCTCATCGAAAGGTTTTTTTTATTAATACTAAATTTGAGAAAGCATGTAATAGAATTGAATAGCCCTTAATTTTAGATATACTTCAAACTCTAGGGTTTGACCCTAGGTTTTTTAGCACAAATAAATTTCTTTTCTAGGATTCAAGTGTCTAGATAACCATTAATTACATTCAATCTAAGATTTTTTCTTAGTATTTTTCATTTATCAATGTTTTCCTCTATCCTTATTGTTTTATGTGTTGCATGTTAAAGGTTGCATCTATTTTTTGGAAAAATGTACTTTGAAAGGGTTGGTAAAGGGGATCTCACTTCCTCTATCTCATAAATATATGGTCAATATAAACTTGACAATGATTCCTTCATCACATCGGTTGAAGAGGAAAACTCCATTTCCAATGCTATAGAATGTTTGGAGGTGTTTTTTCTAGCTTCTAGATCCTCCATTTAACACAGAAAAACCTAGTGCTATAAGAAATTTTCCTTCCCATTTCCTATTTGGTTGCTTCATTATAAGTGGAATTGCATTCAATTTATGGAATAATTTAAGTTTATTGGTTTCATATTTGTGGTGTTATGTATTTAAAAGTGTTAATAAAATAATTAGTTATTTGATATACAAACCACTCTCATTAGCAAGAAATTTTAAAATTTGTTTCAAGGTGTTGGTTGCCACACATGCCTACTAATAATATTATTGGGATCCTTCTAAGGTTTATTATACTAAGTTTAATATAATTTTGAGGTACCTTCTATGGGAAAATAAGACATTTGAGGGTATCACTAAGTTTCTTGGGATATATTATCAACCAAGATCTATAGGAGACCTTGGTCTATTAGATATATGAATCTAATGTTATGCCTTGTATGTTAAGTGGATCATATGTGCATTGGATGTCAATGATTATTGGAAAATTCTACTCAATAATTGCATCACTTAATGGATTCCAATGGGAAAGGGATTCTAAAAGGGTTTGAATCTCTAAACTCTTCTAATTAATTAAGTTCTTACCACCATAGTGGGAACTTTTGTTGTTAATAGTATTTGGATGGCTTGGAAGCTTCTCAAAATTAAATTAATATGGGATGGAGATGGGTTTAAATATGGGCTTTCTATAAATTCCCATTTTCTATGGTGATTTATGATTCTTACATTCATGAGGTTCCTTTTGATTTTATGATTTGGATTAAAAACCTTCAAATTTTTAGAAAGGGTAATAAATTCATCTCTGACCTATTTTATAATTAAACTAAAGACTTGGTGCCTTGGCATATCTTAAATAACCAATTCCATTTATAATTCAATGATCAAGAGTCTACTCAAGAAATTCATAATTTCATACCTAATATCCATCTCCATAAGACATGTGTTCAAACACATTCTAGATGGTGGATTGACTAGAAGTAACCTGTTAAGACTCCCTTCTTATAGTATAAACAACAATTAGGTTATCAAATCCTCTCTCTATAGTCTTTTAAATTTAATCCTCTTAATTCTAAAAGCAATGTTAGTTCCACAAAACAAGTTTGGAAAATAATATTTCAATGTTTATGGGTAGCTATCATTGAGCTAAAATAATCCCAATTTTTATGTTGTATTCTACACAAAGGATCCCAATTAGTACACATTTATTTAACCTTAGAATTAAAAATTGTGTTTGTTCTAATTAAAAACACATATGATATTTAAAGCATATTTTTTAGTTTTGAAATATTTCCTAATATGCCTAGCAGTGGATTCACACCCTCTTCCAACACTTTTGTCTAATATGTTTACCTATAAAATGTTTTTATTATGGGATTTGACCATGATTCCTAAAAACTACAAACACATTTGGCATATATTTCATGTAGATATTCTCTTTCACTTATGGAAGAATAAAATTAAGCTAATTTCAATCATGATATTCCTGATTATTACTTTTTCACATCTAATAGGATTAAGTCTATATATAAAGATACACAAATATGGTCATTAATACTTGATAATGTCAAAATGTCCCAAATTTACCTTAAGTAACTTGAGCTCTTAAATTGGTCCTATTTAGCCACCTCACTTTATCCTAAATACTTGGGATTTAACCATTAGGGTTTTACATAAGTAATTTATATATTTGGTTAAAGGGATGAGATGCCTAAATCAATTAAATAAATTGTAATAATTAAGATACTAATTTGTTATGATTTTGAACTTTTTTTACTTTATAATAATATAAATAAATAGGAATAAATAGATACTTGTCTAAAAACTGACTAGCATGGATGATCTAGGTTCTAAAATTTGAGATCTAAGAAGTAGTCTATGTCATCAATAGGATTTTGTTATTTGTCTGCTCACTGGACAATAGTGCCCAATTTGTATAATAGTACCATCTATGTGTCGTGTAATCACTATGGTGCTAATGTCCCCTTTACAAGACTATTCTTATTTTCAGAGGGTACCTGTGCATGTGTTTGTATATTTTGTTCCTATATGACCAAAACATGTAGCTCTGTATTGTACCTAAAAATCTTGATTTGATGTGCAAACCCTAATCTCCGTGTAAGTATGGCATAAACAATAAATTTTTGTGTGTTATAGTATGGAATGGACATCTTCAACACCTCATTATGTAGATAATTAACCACATACCAATACTCTGAGGATGGATCAAGTCTGAAGTAGTTTTCCCACCTAGTGCTTGATGTATGTGCAAGTGAATGCTAGAATGAGAGCGGTAGTGGATGCCTTGAATGTGCTTGATCTTTCAAATGCTTGAAAACTATACTTAGGTATCCATTAAATGGTAGTATGTATAAATTAGGGTAGAATAGAGATTAAATACCTTGATTTTGCATAACTTTGTCTTTAGTTTGAATAACTTTTGCATATATTTTCCATCTAGTGAATAAAGGTGGATTAGAATTGTATTTATAGGGTCTTGTTGCTTGTGTAGATAATAAAATGAGCTTAGGATAACCTTAGGAGGGGCACACATTTTTAAAACTACCTATTGGGAAGAGATGGGATTAAGTATAGTTGTGCCCAGTTGGGGACACTAACGCCATGTGGGTGTAGTGTCCCAAATGTGGTGCTAATGTCTTTTTGGAAAACTACTGAGAAAGTTAGTTTTGGATATGGGATGATAGTTTTAGGACTATGTATTGACTAATCATAGGTGATTGTGATCTAATGAATGACTGTAAATGTAATTCTAATGCTCAAAGATAGGTCTATCACTAGCATAGGGATAGGTTAACTCAAGTAACACTCTTACCATCCAATTACCACTTTTAGGTGATTAAATCCCCCCCCCATGATAGTAATACAACAAAGTAAAATGACTAATATAAAGGAAAAATAAGTGTACATGGACTTATCTTGGAAGTGAAGCCCTTGTAGTTGAGTTTGAATATGTGAATCTAGATCTATGTATGTGGAACACTATCCAAAGAAATGTCTTGATTGGATACATGAAATAATGCATGAATGTGGTGATAACCTATGTTTGAATGTGCATAGTGATCATATCATTGAATATATTGGATTGAGCTAATGGCTTGATCAATCCTCATATGGGTGGCTCAAGAACTCAATCTAGTTTTGACTCCATCATTGCCCACCCTAGTTTGGTGGATCCTAATCTTTGTGAATAGCTTGGATAAGACTATAAATGTGTCAAAACCTCTCATATGGGTGGCTCAATAAATAAATAATGGCATGAATCCATCATTACCCCATGTGAAATAAATGTATCTATAGCTATACTACACAAAGTGTTAAAAGTATCTAATTGAGTAATCTAATTGTGTATTCATCTCTATGGCCACTCAATTATATTAGTTAGTTTTGGGCCACTCAAGAATGGAAACCCCTATAAATTGAGCAAGGCATGAATCTCGTGATAAAATAGAATGTGATAACAAGTGTATACAACTTAGAGAATGACATGGAGTTTTCCATTAAATTTGATCAACCTATCTGAAGTTAAGTCTATGGGAATTGAGTGGTGCACACATGCCCCCAATCTAGTATCTAATTTTACTAAATCTAAATTAAGTATGTAATATTTGAACCTATGTAACTAATCAGAATGTGTGAGTCATCAGGCCAAGCATAATTCCCCAAAATATGAGAAAATAGTAGGAATTTGAATTGAAATGAAAGAATCTAAGCTAAATCTAAACATAACTACCAAATATGTGATTATATATATATGTAAATATATACTTTACCTAGTGTACTAGTCTAAATGATTTGTAGTGTCCTAAAGTTAGGGCTACTAGATAGTAGCACACTATAATGGATAATATCACCTTGTAGTGCTAGTTTCAAAATCTAGGCACTAATGACTACCAATCTAATTTATGTATGATCTAAATTGACTATCAAGTATCTATTTTATTATATGTTTTCCCTGAGTTTGATATCTAAAATAGATCCTAAATGTTGAAATGTATATATGAAAATCAATGTAGGAACCTGATCTCTATGACAACTCCTTTAAAGGCTACCTCTTTTGAGAATATTTGTGAACTCTATGGAATAACTTCCCTCTAAATAAGTATATTTACAAAATGCCTTAGCCAAAGAATGTGCATAATATTCCAATATAATTTAAAACATAACATCATAATGTAAATGTATCTGAACATAAGTAGGAAATGTAAGATTATGTTGTAATCTAGCATTTCACAAGGGCATAAAGATATTTGTAATCAATGTATAACAAAAATAAAATATAAGTGACTACCTATGGGATGGGGCATTATGTCCATCAAGGATCCCAAGTAGGATAGATAAATTCATGAGAGTTCTCATGGCATCAAAAACCGGTGTGTGTTTGTAATAATAAGATACAAGTGTCATGGTGTAAAAGCATACATAAAAACACATGAGGTATGCAAAAAATAGGCTAAGGTGCCAAAATACAAGGGACATGGGCATATGTCACTAAATATAAGAATGAATACATAAAAGGACATGTTCAAATG
The DNA here is from genome assembly GCA_037957365.1 of Torreya grandis. Taxonomy (NCBI): domain Eukaryota; kingdom Viridiplantae; phylum Streptophyta; class Pinopsida; order Cupressales; family Taxaceae; genus Torreya; species Torreya grandis. The sequence continues at coordinate 1,003,334 of JARHVA010003145.1, forward strand.
TCCACATACACAAACAAAAAGTAATTTGGCGTTGAGCCATAGATAAGGAAATGTTAAAATGTATACATATATAAACATGAAAGAGAACATAGAAGGGACATGGGCACATCTCTAAGGCATACAAATAGAGAAGTGTCATAGAATCCAAATATTAATGACATATTCAAATTCCCTTGAAGATGGAAAAGCATAGGAAACACAATCAAGTCTAATTTCGGAACTAGAAATGAAAGCATTTAAAATTATGTAGTATAAATCTATGTAGATGTTAGGACCGAGTCTAACTAGTGATAGTCTAAAATAAATATGAGAAATGAATAATAATGATCAATATCAAGATAAATCAATGCATAACTATAATTTATAGTATGTAAATATAAAACCTAGTTATAACAACTATGTAGGAGATGCCTCGAGTGGGTAGATGTATTAATGTATAAACATGAATCAATGTAAATATCCCCATGGGTAGATGATAGATGGTCTGGATAAGTGTATTGGACTAGAGTCTTATCTAGAATTTGCAAGCACTTGACAAGAACAAGTGAAGCACATGTGTATGATAAAATTGACTATACTTGGATAGTTAGCAATATGTAATATCTAGAAATTAGTATAAATGTAAACATAACAATGCATACAATATGTAAAATTTTGTATTTTTTAAATATTTTAATGTTTTTTTTGTTTTTTGACTATAATCTATGCACAAAAACATATGAAAATAAACTATGTACAAGGAGTGAGAGAGAGAAGGAAGTGTGTACAAGGGTAGCAACCATATTAACCTATGAGTCTCAAGGGAGACTCACCATCACCATGTCTTATATCAAATAAGGGAACTATGATCATGAATGTGGTATGAAAGGGAAACTATAATCCCATGATATGGTGTGTTGTATAATCCAAACCTGAAGCTACCTAAGTAGTGATGTTATGATGTTGTGGCACTGATTATAATGCCCTATGAACTATCCTAGGGACCCATCTGGTAGATGTAAAAAATTTAGGTGATGTAGGTGCCATATTCTAATAACCCTTAGACCCCAATATAACTGATCTTTGTGTGAAATCAATATAGGAAGGTCCTCTAGAATCTATAATGTATCTTTGATGCAATGGTCTCTCTAATAATGGTCTTCAAGGGAGATTATGTGTGCATGTAGACATTGTAAAAGTAAACCTAGATTAATCTAAGGACTCTACTAAACACAATGATGTATGCATAAGAATTTTACTCTTTATTGTAACTAATAATCATGTAATATCTAGTAATGGAACTAGAACTGTAACTGGTGTCAGTGCTAGAAGTGTGATTGGAAGTTGTGTTAGAATTGCCTATGGGATGGGAATATGATACTCATATGGGACACCCTCAATCTTAACCACATAGTTATCATGCATATACTTGATGCATTGATGTATTGTAGATGGGTTGGCTTGGATCTGTTATAATCATGGCTTGTCTAATAATATTTTAAATACACCTGCACAAGGCACTACTAGAAACTGAGTGGCTATGTATGCTAGTCCATGAAACTAAGATTTGAACATGGCCACTAAAACCACTAATGACTATATCTATAGGGAATATATCCTAATTTATATAGCCTAAGTGATGTAAAAGTGTCATGGTGCACATGCGTATGCTGACCCATTATCAACCATAACACTATGAATAAGATGGTGGTCTATATATGTTTGTATGAAGAGCTATGTAAATATATGTCATCATCCACAATATCCTATTCTAAAAATGTGATAAATGGTCTAGGTGGCACTATAGTGTGATACATATTGATAATGTTATGCAAGGGATGTGTCTCCTCTATAATTCTATGATAGGAAGCTGGTGGTGGATGATCTTGGTATGTATAATGAACACCTGATATGCCCCCTACCTCATTAGTTATATGCTTTGGGAAAGGATCTAAAAATATCCTAAGTTCCTTTGCCTTTGTTTGTTGTTTTTATGCCTTTGTGGGTGTGCCCACATCACTAATGTTTGCCTCAATGAGACCTTGTATCTTGTGCTTCAGGATAGTACTATGTTTACCATGTGTCTTGGTGCCCTATGATACTCAAATAATGCATTTGAATCATAAATCTTTGTAAGAGGTCATGTCACATCAACCTATTTAATGGGAGGGAGATATATGACATTACATTTCAATAGTTTTTAATAACTTATGTTGGTGATTCTGGTAGATTAGTGAAGACTCTACATTTAGAAGCTCATAAAACCAATTTGGGAGAAGGCTCTAAAGTTGCATTGGCTATGGCCTTTTGATCACTTTTTTTATGGCCCTAACCTTATATGGATTTTTCTTTTTACTCTTAATAGTTGAATTTGATCCACTAGTGTACTTGAGTTTGTTCATTGCTAAGAGCTTAACCTCTCTTTCCTTAACTATGTGGCAAATATCTATAAATGTGAGAAAGTTCTTAATTAAGATTACATTGTGAAGTGTTTGTAATAGGCTATGTTTGAATATATATTGAAGCTCTCTATCTACAATGGGGATAGTAAATTTTGATGAGATTGTATTGTATCATAAGACATAATTGGCTATGGGCTCATTTGAATTTTGATTTAGCTTTGCCACTCATGTGTATGATCATATCACTTATGTTGATAGAGAAGTGTGTTAGAAATATATTTTCTAAAGGATTGAATGCCATGATTGATTGGTTAGGCAAATCATATAACCATTATAGGGAATAATACTTGAGATTACATGGAAAGAGCTTCATGAAAAGCCAATCGTTAGAGACATAGTCCAAGCATACTATATGAAAGGATCTAAATTACTACTCTAGGTCACCCTTGCTATCATATAATGAGAGCTTGGGTGATATGAAACTATATGGCAAAGGATTTACTACAATATGATGTGTTAAAGGTGTATGCAAGAGAATGTTGGAGTCTAAGGCTTGTGATGACTTAACTGCTCCTTGCTCAAGATGTAACACCTTAGATTATAGAGAAAGAACCTATTGCATAAGGGATTTTACATTTGGAGGAAATAAATAGCTAAAAGTGGAGTATTTATCACTGATGGTTGAATAACAAGCTTGGTTTGTGTTATCTAAGTTGGTTAAGTGGGCCCCATTGAAGGTGTAGCAACATCATTAATTAGAGGGGTTAAAGATTAACCATTATTGTTTTTATTCTTGATTAATAATATGGCCTATAAAATTTGTGCATGATCATGGGGTTATTCCTAATTTCTATATCTGAATCCCTATAGTACCTCATCCTTGTTCACAACTATATCATTATCATTAAGTGGAGGTAGTATGTCTTAGTCCTCAATATGGACTTGATCTTGTTCTTGGTTGTATTGTTCATACTTAGATGTATTGTCATTAAATTACACATAATCAAGGTGTGAAGGAGTCATATCTATAGTTTTAATAGGTTCCTTGCCCTTGTTCTAGGATCAGATAGCTAGAATCTAAATATGCTCTATAGGATTACCAACTAGTCTATCACTTCTTAGTGGAAGAAAGATTTTTTAGATGGTATATAAAAAATAAATTGAAATAGAGCTAATATAATAGAATATATGAATTATGAATAATTAATATCAGATAATTAAAATAGGATAAAAAAGGATACAAACCCTAAGAGCATTTAGGGTTAGGGTTTTAGAGGTAGGATTTTTTTGTAATAGTTTTAATTAGATGTAAAATAAAATCTGATTTTAATTTAGATAGGTTGTCTAAATAAAATGAAAAAATTAGAAGCATGCAACCCTAATCAATTGTACATAAAATAAGAACTAATATAGGCTAGGATTTGATGCAATATTCAAAGTAAGATGGGTTCACCAAATGGTTTAACCAATCAGGGTTTTACACAAGTAATTCTTATGTTTGGTTAAAGGGATGAGATACCTCAATCAATTAAATAAATTTCAATAATTAAGCTACTAATTTGTTATGGTTTTAACCTTATTTTAATTTTTAATAATAGTAATAAATAAGGATAAATAGAGACTTATCTAAAAATTGACTGTTACGAATGATTTGGGTTCTAAAATTTGAGATCTAGGTAATAGTCTATGTCATCAACAAGATTTTGTTATTCATCTACTCACTAGATAGTAGAACCTAGTTTGGATCATAATATCATTTGTGTGTAGTGTCCTCAATATGGCACTAATTTCCCCTTTGTAGGATAGTTCCTATTCATGGGGATCACTTGCACTTATGTCTTTATGTTATGTTCTTAGGTGATCAAAACTTGTAGTTCTATATTATACCTAAAAATCTCGATTTAATGTACAAACCCTAATATCCTTTCAAGTATGGTATAATAAATAATTTTTTTTGTGTTATTAAGATGGACTAGACATCCTCAACATCATGTTGTGTAGAGATTTGCCTACATACTAATACACTGAGGAGGGATCAAGTCCAATGTAGTTCTACCACCTAGTGTTTTATGTATGTGTAAGTAAATGCTAGAATAAGAGTGGTGTTAGATTCCTTGAATGTGTTTAAGATTTTAAATGGTTGAAAAATGGGTTTAGGGCTGTTGTAGATGGTAGTATACAAAAAATAGGGTAGAATAGGGATTAAATACTTTGATTTTGTACAACTTTTATCTTTAGTTTGAATAGATTTTGCATCTATTTTCCATCTAGAAAATAGAGGTGGATTAGAATTGTATTTATAGGGTTATGTTGCTTGTGTGGATAGTAAAATTAGCTTAGTTAAACCTTAGGAGGGGAACATGCTTGAAAAACCATCTATTGGAAAGAGATGGGGCTAAATATAACATCAACCAGTTGGGGACACTAGTGCCATGTGGTTTTAGTGTCCCAAATTTGGCCCTAATTTCCTTTTGGAAAATTGTTGAGAAAGTTTGACTAGGATCTAAGATGATAGTTTTGGGACTATGCCTTGACTAGTTGTAGGTGATTATGGTCTAATGAATGACTAGAAATTTAACCCTGATGCTCAAGGATAGTTCTAATTCTAACCTAGGGATACATTAACTCAAGAGACACTCTTAGCATCCAATTACCACTTTTAGGAGACTAAAAATTGTACAAATCCATCCCTTATAATTTGTTTTTTTATGCCTCAAAAATATTCTTAATTGATAAAAACCCTTCTAAGTATATGTATAGACATTAAAAATTATTATGATCAAATGTCACCCTCTTATGTAAAAATTGACCTATATGGGATGGGATCAATAGTCAATACCAACTTTTATGGGTTGATCTTTCACTTCCCCCAAAAATGATGCTTTTTAAAATTTAAACCCTCCCTTACATGTTCCATATTTTTAGGATAAGTATCTTGAGGCTTAACCCATTTTGATTATTATAAATTCACATTTAAGCCACCCAATCTTACAATAATATGGTATTAACATTAAAAATATATAAATACAAATCAATCTACCAAAGGGTTTGATGAATCTTCAAGAAAATTACTTGGAATGATATCTTTAGATATAATAATTGGACATAAAAATGTCTAGTTTATTTCATGTTATGCCTAATCATCAACATTAAAATTTACTATTGAGGTAACCTTGGATACATATTATGTCAACCATACCATCTACATTACACTTGTGTATTTAATTCATGCATAAAGGGTACTCATATGAATGTCTTTTATATGGTAACCCTTTCAAATATTGTAAAATAAAGTAATATCAATCAAAGTCTAATGATCCATATGTTATCCCTCATTCCCAAGTCATCCTCTGAGATCAAAAATACAAATGAAATTGGAGAGTCAAGTAAAGATAAAAAGTAAGTATAATTAGAAACATTATGAATATAAGTTAACAAGAGTTACATAAAGCACAAAAGGAATGTGAGCAATTGAAAATAACACAATTAAATGCACAAATATAACTCTAAAAGATACAATATGAAGAAACAATATTTTATAAATAAAAATTACAAAAGGAACACTTATAAATTCAAGACTTATAAATGGAACAACTTAAACAAGACAATTACAAAAGGAAAAAAAGGGTTCAAATTGGAATAAGGAAAATTACATAAGGCACAAAATGACCAAGAAAATATTTAAAAAATAACATAATGTAATCACCTAAAAAATGAAACTTGAGTGCTAAAAGTGATACTTAAGACCACCCATCCCTAGCTTAGCCTTATACCTATCTTAGGGCCTATTTTTACACTTATCCAGCCTTTGTGATAGCCATAGGTGTCCTTAGACATCCATAAAGGAGTCTCAAACCCTCATCTTGACATCCTAGCCCTTAGTGCCTCAAGTTTTACCACCTAGACACTAGAATCATAATAGGGACAGTAGTGACACATGGCATTAGTGTCCCAATTTTGGCACTATTTTCCTTTCCCTTTATTTTCCACCAATGGATATCTTTTCAAATCTAAGACCACCTAGGGTTGGCCTAGACCTCTTTTAAGACCTGTAAAAGCACTAGAATAATATATATACATGGTATTTATCCCTCTAACAACTATATGGAAATCAAATGCAAATTACACATACAAAATCAAAACAAATTATGCACAATCAAGGTTATCAATCCCTATTTTGCCCTACTTCTGCATGCAACCATATATAACATTCCTAAGCTCAAATTACTCAGGTTTCTAGTCTCAATCACATTTAAAACACTCAATTCAACATTCATACTAGCTTCACCTGCACTTGCACCAACACTTAGGTGGGGAGAACTACATCAGGCTTGATCCCTCTTCAAAGTATTAGCTCACCTACTTAGTTATAGTTAGAGGAAAATCTCTCAATTCACTTAGTATATATGGTTACATCTATGGACATGGACCCATTTATATGGATTCATGTAGGTAGTTCAGAAGATACACCATACTAAATACTATAGATATTACTTAATAGAGGATTGATGACATAACCCATAGCTCATCATAGATCCATCTATAGTTTATCACAAAAAAAAGGTCATCCCTTTATTTATTTTCATATACTTACATGACATGACACATACATGCTCAAAATTACAACATAAGTTGAATAATTTTAAGGCTTAGGGAATTATTTAGATTATATAGCCTCTACCTCCAAAGGTACAAGCACTATGCCAGATTCATCATCGACATAGTTACTCATAGAATGAACCATTAACTATCGATACTTTTATTTTAGATAGATACATCCACATGTTTCTATAACTAAGGATTTTTATCCTAATACTTGCACTTTAGAATCTTTACATCACATAGGATATTATGAAAATGAGCTACAACATGCCATATATTTTCAGGATTCCATAGGAAATATCACACTACTAGTTGTATATGGCCCTAAGGTGGCTAAAATATTATTCTTTATCATGATTAGTGACACTCATATACATGTTACACTTGGTAGTACATGGTTATAGGTAATGGATGCCATAATTGATAGATCAGAAATATGTTTAACATTCAATCATGAGGGACACATTGTCTGCATTCTACATGATGGAACATATGAAAACCATAGGTTTTGTATAGATATTCTAAGATATAATGTGGTTTAACCTATGATAAAATGTAAGGCATCTTACATAGTAGAGTAACATGCTATTCAGATGCACATAACTAGACTAATGATAAGGATAAGGCTACACTGATACATATAACATGGTATGATGATTATGATGATGAGGAATTATTTGAGTTTAGACAAATCTAGTATTTGACATTGGATGACCTCCCACATAATCCAATATTTTATTAACCCCATCCCATAGATGTTATCTTGATTCTATAAAGACATTACTCTTTAGTTGTACTCTATCTCATTTATTTCTAAGATTTACTAATACATAGTTTTCTTATTTCTTACTCATTATATATAGTTTAATTTTCATGTTGCTTGTACATAGCTTATATACAAAAAATTAAAAATATATATATAATATGTCAAAAACAGAAAAACATTCAAATATTTACTCAAAAACTTAAAAAATTAGATTGTATGCATTACATGTTTACATTTCTTATATTTTTTAGACACTACATGTGCTAGTTATCTTAGTATAGCTATTTTTTATCATACATACAGGCTTCACTTGTTCTTTTCAATTGTTCACATATACTTATAGGACTCAAGTCCACAACACCAATCCAAATTAAATACTATCCACCCATTATGGGCATATACATAGATACAAGGGTTCTTCATTTGATGCATTTGCCCATTTGGGGGCACCTTATACATAGTTTTGATTGCCAGGCTACATCTTTCTAAACTCTACATCATAGATTTAGCATTTTTATATCTTGATATTGATCATTTTAAACCTAATCATTTTTTTTTGGATACTACTACTTTAAACTTAGCTCATGTACATCTTAGCTCCTACACAATTTTGTACCACATGTTCTTTTATACTTTTAGTGCTAGTTTTCCTAGTTTAGACTTGATTGTGTCTCTTTACATATTCTATTCTAGGGTATTTGAATATTCTTTTGTTACATGGCTCTATGCCACTTATTTTCATTACATGTATGTTTTGAACATATTCCCATATCCTTGTGTGTATGCCTTCCTAATTGTGTATGTAGACATTTGAGCATGTCATTCAATGTGGATCTAATCCAACTTGTTTTTTTTTTTGCATATGTGGACATTTAAACATGTCCTTTTATGTCTTTCTTTCTTAGATTTAGTGACATGTGCCCATGTCCCTTGTATTATGTCCTATTAGACTATTTTTCTTGCCTCATGTATGTTATATGTATGCTTTCTAGTATGCATCATGGCCATGCCACTTATCTTTTGCTTATTACACACTTTTTTATATGCCATGAGGTACCTACTTGGGTGACGTGATGGACATCATGCCCCATCCCCCTAGGTAGCTGCTTATTTATTACTTAAATTTGTTGTTCACATACATTGTTACATCTATCTTGATAGCCTTGTGAATGTTAGACCTAAAATACATCAGACATTACACACTTATGCTTAGATAATCTTACATCTTGATGTTATGTATGCAAATTATACTAGTTTATTATGCAGATATCATATATGCTCTGGATAACACACATTTTTAGAGCTTTTTATTTTAAAGATAATTATTTCATAGGTTCAAAAACTTCCATAAAAAGAGGTGGAATTCATATGGATTTGTCACATAGATTAGACTATCTAGATACACTTAGAGTACAATTTTTAGCACATGAGTTTAGAACATAGAAATTGGATTCAAGAAAACATAGTGGGAAATACTGACATAGAAATCAGTTATAGTTTCATATAAATTAGAATAATTGGACATTAGTGCCCAAATTGGGACACTAGTGCCACATGACACTACTATCTAAGATATGTCACTACTATTTAGTAGCCTTAGTTTTAGAAAATTCTAGATTGTCCATAAAAGTATAATAGGTACAATCTAGGTTTGTAGAGGATCAGTTATAGATACCAATTTTGGCTCAATTTAGCTTAGATTCATATTAGTTTACTTAGATTTGGTCTTAGATATCAAATTTAGGGGCATGTGCATAGAACACTATTTCTATATGCTCACTTATACATTGGTTAATCAGATCAAATGATAAATTACATGTCATTATCTACCTTGTACACATCAAACTTCATATTCTAGGTTACACACTAGATTCATGCCTGACTCTTTCTATAATGGTTGGCATTCACAAGTGGCCCAAATATATCTAATATACCCAAGTGGTTATAGAGCTGACATTTCTAGTTACATCTCCAATTATACATTTCCAATTACATCACATAGTTTTCATTTTAGATGCATATTCTACACGTGGGTAGGAAATGATGGATTCATAGTCTACTTGAATTCTTGAACCATCTACATGAGAGGGTTGGACACACCACTAATATAATTTAAGATATTCATAGGTCATGATCCATCAAATAGGGGTGGGAAATGATGGATTCAAAACTAGATTGAGTTCTTGAGCCACCCACACATGGGGATTGAGCAAGCCATTAGTTAAGTCCAAGTTATTCATCAATTGATCACTATCTATATATACACACAAAGGTTTTCACTAGGTTTATGCATTTGTTCACATACCCAGTGAGCTTTATTTATTCCTTTCCTCTCTGTTATCTCTTAACTTAATTTTATATCTTTACTCAATTTTGTCCTTACTTTTGATGTCTCTTAAGTGAGGACTGATCTATTCATGTTTTATTTCAAGGACATGTAATAAAGCATGCTTCACATGCTCAAATACATATTTATGAGCTTTACCTCTTAGTTAAATCTAAGTACTCTTCTTTTTCCTTTATCTTAGTAATTTTTCTTTGTTGTATTTATTGAATAAGGGGGGTATGTAATCACCTAAAAATGACACTTGAGTGATAAGAGTGCTACTTGAAACCACCTATCCCTAGCTTGTCCATAGACCTATCTTAGGGCCTATTTTCATAATTATCCATCCTTCATATGGAACATAGGTGTCCCTAGATATCCCTAAAGCAGTCTTATACCCTCATCTTGACATCTTATCCCTTAGTACCTTAGGTTAGACCACTTGGACACTAGAACCATAATAGGGATAATAATGCCATATGGCACTACTCTCCCAATTTTTACACTATTATCCTTTCCTTCTTTTTTATACCAATGGATATATTTTTCAAATCTAAGACCACCTAAGTTCAATTTAGACATATTTTAAGACTTGTACAAGCACAAAAATAGTATGTATGTGTGTGTGTATACACACACACACACATGACTTTTAACCCTTTAACCACTAGATGAAAATTAGATGCAAATTACACATACAAACTCATAACAAGTTGTGCACAATCAAGGTTATCAATCCCTATTCTACCCTACTTCTGTATATAACCATATACAACATTCATAATCTTAGATTAGTTAGGTTTCTAGTCTCAAGCACATTAAAATCACTCAAGTTAACATTCATACTAGTTTCACTTGCACTTGCACCAACACTTAGGTGGGGAAAATGACATCAAGCTTGATCCCTCTTCAGAGTATTGGTATGTATGAAACTCTCATCAAAGTGGGGTGTTGAGGATGTTCAATATACCCCACTAATAACACACTTACTACTTGTGTCAACTAGATACCCTATCAAAATGGAAGATTAGGGTTTACACATAAAATTAGTCAAAATAAGCCATCTAGAGAGATCCATGACTCATGCACATAGGAACATGCTTGATAGACCTAGACACAAGTGTACCTAAAAGCTATGAAAAATTATGCTTAGAGGAAACAACCACCAAAATAAGAACACTAACACCACACAGTGTTATTTTCTAATTAGGTCACTACTATTTAGGAAGGGGTTCGATACTTGGATCCTATTTGTGACACTTAGACTAGCCTTTATCTCATTTTGTAGCCTCAAGATCTCCCATTTTAGTCATTTTTTAGCTAAGTACTTATTTACATTATTTATTTCTATTTTTAGAAAGGTCAAATTAATTAAATTATGTTATAAATTAGTGGCTTTATTTATTACAAATTTTTACCCTGATATACTATACTCAACCCCCTTAAAAATAAATATTTACAAACACTAAGTCCTAAAAGGTTAAAACACATCAAGGTAGTTTGGTTCAATCAAAGCATATTCTTGATCTACATTTAGTGATCAATTCATAACTACAATACGTTAATGTTTCATATTATTATTATTTTTATAATGATGAACCCAACATGGTTAATATGACAGATGATCAACTATGTAAATTAAACTTCAACCCTTCAAATAAGTATTTATCTCATACTTTACTCACACCTGTTAATCCAAATATATACCATGATGATGCAAAATTGATAGCTAAAGAGCATAAAGATACAAAAAAAAAATTATTTCATTTATGCCTAAACATGATAATATGAATAATTATTACAAAATTAGATACCATATGACATTTTTAAGAAATTTGGTAAATAATGTGGAAATATCTAATATAAATGTCTCACCACTTTTTTAAATAACACAACATCAAGATACACTAACAATAATTTTTAAAATGTTATTGGATAACAAATTCATTACATTACCTACCACTAAACACTAATCAAAAACATGTCTTTTTCATAAAGTAATCAAACCACATTGTGATTATCACAAAATTACAGTACATGATACAGAACATTTTGAAACACTACAAAATAAAATTTATAAATACAAGTATGAGGGAATTATCATATTAATATGGAATCAAAAAATATCACTTACTATAGGGGTTGAAAATACAAAATCTACAGATAGGACACACAGAAAATATCCTCAACAAGAGTATTTAACCATTACATTATACATAGAAGGGGGTTATTACAAAAACAATCACATTAACACTACTAAATGGGAAAGTATTTTCATTATTTGAGGATTATAACAATAAGACATAATATCAATGATTTAAATCATAATGCAAATTTGGAAGAAGCTCTAGAATATATCATATACCTAATAGCTTGTGGACCCAAATTTGTTAATATAAAAGTTTGGATTACACCACATGCATATTGGGTACCATTTATATTAGTGTGGTCATGGTTACAACAAATAAAAGTTACTTTGGATACTAATTAATAGTGTATCACTTTTCCACATGAAGGAAGAATATTTCACATACCACATGATGGAAACAATGAGCAGGATAATGAAATATCTTCAAAATTAATAGATAGAACATAATGTGAACATTCAAAAAGTGAAGAGGAACATTCCATTTTTTTCATAACTCTAAAGATTTTAATCCTTAAGAGGATGACTTATTGGATGACCATTGATTACAATAAATATTCTAAAAAATAAAATATATTCAAATAATCAAAAAAAATAAAAATTAAATGTATAAAACTCCTTGTTTTCTTATGATTTATTTTCTTATATTTTTATCCATGTGATTTTTTTATCAATCTTCTATCTCTTAGATCTGTGTGCCTTTTTAGCCTCTTGGATCTTCTTTTTAAATTTATTGATTTGAATATTCTAAAATAGTGATATGATACTACCAACTTTTTCCATTTAGCATATTATTTTCACAATCTAAATAAAGTAAAATGTATTTTACATCATAAGTAATATCGACTAGAAACAATCAATATTAATTGTCACTATTATCTTAATCTATTTAATATTTACCTGTAGCATTTTATACAATCAAATCAAAAAATTCACAAAAAATCCTTAATACATCAAAAAAAATAGTACTATACTCATTTTCATTCTAAACAACATTTTTATTTCATGTAAAATCTTTCTATATACACTTTATTGCTCAATACATGAACATTATATATGTTGAAAAGTGTAAATTTAATGAAATGAGTATGTAAAATAATCACTCCATGTTGGAGATTAATATTTATTTAGGTTATCTTAGGTTAATTCTAAGTCTATTTTATTTTTACAATCCTTATTATGATAAATTTCCTTATTTCAGATTTCATGAGATGTAACACCTTATTTTTCTTTTGTAGGTAATCTTAGAGATACATTCACATGTAACTCCATTTACAATTGTCACACACATCCCCCTTACCTTATGGGATTAGGGACATTTGACACACACAATAAAGTTATGTAAGTAACTTCTCTTTTTTTCCACCTCTATTTGTTGAGCTCTCTCCTCTCTCAATCAACATGCTAGACTACTATTAGTTTATCTTGATATTTATCTCCTATGGCTTGAGGTCCATTTATTTTCTCTATTATTTTTTCAATTCCATTGAGATTGTACTTGGAGAATTTTACTTTTCAAGCCTTATTTAATAGATGTGGGTGTGGGTTTTTTTTGTTTAATGGTTTCTCCACTTGACAAATATTTTATCTTACACTATCTTGTGGCTTGATATTGAGGTAATATTGGTTTATTTAAACATTTTTTATTTCATAATTTAAACAATAATTTAATGATATTGACATAATTTCCAACATAGTGTTGGATCAAGAGTTTTTTGAATGTTGATATTTGAGTATGTGCAGGTGTTTGGGTAGAGAAACAAGTTTTTTGACACTTCTTTTTAAGGGCTCACACCTATGAAAACATTTTTTTATGTCTTCCATTATTTATCTTAAACTTTTACTTGTTTTGATGTGATTTTATTACATTAAAATCAACCATAAATTTATATTAAATATGATTTTTTTCTCTTTCAATCACATGATATCTCTCTTAAACATGACATTTTAAATGGTTGTATCATTTTATTTAAATTATAATTTTTTTTATAAAATTTAATAGGATTTTTTATTTTTAAGTAGGGAACAATTTTCAATTTTTTTAAAAAATTCAGATGTTATCAAAAAAGTTTTTTTATATTTCAAAAAATGTGTTGTAAAAAAATTAAAATAGCAATTCGGCTTTATTTACACTTATACATGGTAAAATATTGAAGTTATAAAATATTTATGTTTTTAAAAACTTGAAATTTATAATTTTAATTCTTAAAGTAATATTTTAAAATGCTTTGTTAAAAAAAAATTATAATTAAAACCTTTCTCAGAATTTTTTTACAAAACAAAATTCTCACATGATTGAATATTGTGTGTTATTTTTATTACTTGGTATACCTTTTAATGTTAGAATTAGTTTTTAATGTTTTGATAAATTCATTTATGGATTAAATATTTTCAAATTTAATCATTTTTTAGCAATTATTTTATAAATTAGTTATATTTTTAGTATTTAAGAATTTTATGAAAAAACAAATGTATTTAAAACTAATGACATCTATATTATTAAATCTTAAATTTCATGTCAAAACATGAATTTAAATGCTTTTAAATCTCACTGACAAATATGTAAACATTTTTTAATATAAACATGGAGAATATGCATAATGTAATTGATGCACTTAATACAAAATTTGTGTTTTTACCCTTAATAATGCCTCTAAAGTTAAATGGGATTCTAGTGAAGCTTTAATTTCTTTGCACAATCATTTTTACAACCCTAATATAATAATTGTGCACTCAATGAGTTATACTAGCATTGGTCTTAAAAATGTGAAAATAAAATTGTTGAGTCTATTTTGCTTAAATATAATGCAAATTTTACAAGGATTGATTTCAATGACTTCAATGATTATAATGCTAGTTTTAATTCATATTGTCATCCTCATTTAAGGACTTTTATATCTCATAAAAATTATTTTAATTATAATATTTTTCATACTTATACATTGGTTTAAAATGATAAAATTTGTGAACATTGTTATAAACACAAACATCATATCTCTGAATATTATAAATTATATCCATTTAAATATTGTGGTCAATCAACTCATAAATTTTTTATTTTTTTAAAACCCTTATTCAAAGGTTAACCAATTTGGATCCTGAAAGCTCTAGTATCTTCTAGAGATGTTAATGTGTCTTCTATTAATAATTTATAGATTGCTTCAAGTATTATATCTCTTGAGAAAAGCGACACCTTATTTTTATCCCATTTGATATGTTTAAAAAAATTATGCATTCCTTAATTTTTTGGTTACTTTTTCTTGTAAGTTGTCAAGGAAATATTATTTGTTTGGAGCTAATTATTTTGAACTAACTTTATTTTCCATGTAGGATTTTGCATTTTGTTATGAAAATGATATTTTAATTATTTTTCCTTGATTTATATCTAATTTTTTTAATTCAATTTTATTTAGATAATATTTTATGGTATTTTGTTGACTTAAAATGAAAGATTAGTGAATGTTTCTCTTTTGTAGGTACAATGGATCTTTCTTGCCATCTCCTTTCTTGTTGGTATTTATTCTTATGCAGATTGACCATCTTGTCTAAAAGATATTCTTGGATGAATTTGATGATCTCGTATTCACATTTTAAATCTTCTTGATAACATATTATCTTATTATTTATTCTCTCATACCACTATAATTCCTCTCGAACAAAATTTCCATTAAGGGAGAGAATTATGTAATGTCAACTCCCTTTTTTGTTTGTAGTATTTTCTCATATTTTATAACCCTTGAAATATTAATGGAGAGTGTTTGAAATTAATATGTATTTATTTTAGTTTATGTTAATCCTAAGTCTATTTTAGTTATGTATTTATTATTATAATGATTAACTTAATCCATATTTTACGTGTCACACATTTTTTGTCTTTTTTTAATGGAATCTTGGAGTCACATTCACATCTAACTCCATCAAAATTTGTCACACACATCCCCCTCATCTTATAGGTATTAAGTATATTAGTAATACATAAAAAGGTTATGTAATTAGCTCGTCTTTACATCTATCTCTATTTATTGAGCTCTCTCATCTCATTCAACACACTAGACTACCACTGATTTATCTCTTATGACTTGAAGCTCATATCTCTTCTATATTCTCTTTTCTTCCATTGATATTTTAATTGGATAATTTTAATTTATAATCCTTCTTTAATATATGTGGGTTTTTCTTCTGTTTAACAATTTCCTCAATTGATAAATCTTGTCTCTTGCATTATCTTGTAGCTTGTTATTGAGATGATATTGTTTCATTTACACATTCATTATTTCATGCTTTCAATGTTATTTTAATTATCTTGGAATAATTACTACTCTCCATCCCTATTCTATCCATCACATGTCTTTCAACTACATTCACATATATAGTGGTGGAATCTTGCTCATACATGGCATGCCATCATATTCAATGCATATTTTACCTTGACACATGTTACAAATCATGGAGATCCCTATCCTTCTACTTTCAAACCCATGTTTTATCTCCTACCCTCTAATTCTCTTGTTTCAAAAACAATTAAAAAGTATAAAACATACAAATATGTCAAATAAAATACAAAATAATTCTAAATATCTAAAATAAATACATATCCATGATTAGACATATATTTTTATATCATTATCATATGTTATTTATCTCATGATTGATAAATAAAATAATTATTTTCTATCACACATGTATTTCACTAGTATTTATGAGTGTTATGTTAGACATACAAATTTTATATGTACTTATATGTTAAACTTTCCTATATCCAATGGCCATGCCATGTTGGGACATTCCTATCCGAAGGTTATAGTATTTTATAGGTGTCACCATTCTATAACTCATAAACTATCTTAAGCTGTGTACTCTTTACAAATGTCTTTCTAACACATCTATCTTATATTGTGTACAATTATATGTTATTTTATTGGATATGATCACATTACATATACATGTTATAGATTATTTGTGTGTGTGTGTGTGTGTGTGTGTGTGTGTGTGTGTGTGTGTGTGTAATGTTATTTTGATGTTATTATTTGTACACACTACATTACACTTTGTTTGTCTATTAAGTTTGGCCCTTGGCCCTATTATTATAATTGCATATGTTATTTTTTGTGTGCTAGTTGAGTTTGTTGAGTGTCATGATCCAAATCATATACTAAATATTATGTAAGATTCTTCTATTACAACTAATACTATGATATTCACAGATACATTTATCTAGAATTGATACTTTAGGCCTTGCCTTATATGTATCTTAGCTATGATAAAATAAGATACACAAATTTATAGGATCTATCTAAAACTCTATAACCACATCAAGCAAGCTTCTATACCAAGAAAAAAACACACAAGCTATATGGAAAAAAGAAAAATAATTATTACTTCAAAGAGATTATTACAATCCTAGATTCTCTCCACTTCAAAAAAAATCATATACACTATAAGAGTGAGAAATATATAGGCAATAAAGAGGGATTAGAAAACTCATAATTAGATATAACAACCTCATAGGGAAATGCCACATCTATGTGAATACACCTACTAAGGAGTAATCACAAGATTAAAAATTAAACATGTATGCACAATTAAGACCCTTAACAAATCTTAAACTAATATATTAGACACTAAAGTGAACACTCCAACACCCTCCCTTGAGTGATAGTTAGAAAGAGAAAACATAACTAAAAAAAGGGTCCCAACTACTATGCATGCTAAAGTACCCATGTACAAATAATATGAAAAATAAAAAAGGAATTCATGGTGAATCCCCCTCAATGAATATTTCATTCACCCCACACAAATATCAATAATATATATCTTACCTAAATTTAAAGGATGTAAGGATCCATATGCATATGTGGTGAGATAATCTAAACAATAAAATGTTCTCTCTATAGGAAGAAGAGATAAATGCATTGGGTGATCCTTTAAAAATGAATAATTTTCCTCCATCAAAGTTACATCCAATCATGGACTACTTAATGTTATAGAAAATAAAACTATAATAGCTGATACACCATGGCATAAAAGATCTCAATGAAAAGATATGATTGTGTGTTAAGAGGAATAGAAGAATCACCAACAAGAAAATCAAGAGCATATGTTGTGTGTTTCTATAAATTCTCTTGAAGAGTAGAACATACAAATATGGGAGCTATGTGATCAAAATTTCCTGAAGATACATTACCTATATAAAAAACCATACCATGGTGGCCATGTTAAATAATATGTTGAATAAGAGAGATTATACCCTATAAGTATCTACCAAGGCTGTAATAAGTGTAACCCTTAGAGTGGAGTATGTGAGACCCAAATACAAGAATATGTTTATAAAAGGAACCAATCATGTAATTAGGTATAAATGATAAGGGATAAGAAAAAAATATAGTATAAGGAGCAATAACAAGCTTTAAATAAAAAGGTGAAATAAGATCAAGAGGTGTAGTTAATTCTTATGTATCATATGTAATAGATGGTGAAAATGTCTCATTCATAAAAATCAAGTCCTCACTAATAACTAAAGATTTAGGAATAGGGATAGGTGTAGGTTGAGAAAGTGACTCATTTGTATCACCATCAGGAAGTAGGTCCTCACTAAATGAAGAGGAATCCTAATCCTTTTCACTAAGAAAAGATAAATCCTCACTATAAGGAAAAGAAGTAAGTTCCCATAGTTCCTCACCCATGTCACCATCAAGAGACAAATCTCAATTAAGAGGATAAAGAGATGGAGAAACCTCATATATGTCATCATCAAGAATCACATCCTCACAAATAAGAGAAGATAGTGGAGGAATAACAATAATATCAAAAATTAAAAAATCCTTACTAAAAGAAGGAGAGAAGGAAGAGGAACAAGTGAAGTTGAAGTGACCTCTCCAAACAAATCAAAAATATCATCCCAAGCTTTCATAGGTGACATGGTATGTAAAATGTGTGACTGAAAAAT
>JARHVA010003145.1:1027500-1050000 GCA_037957365.1 Torreya grandis
ATTGATTGTTTTCAGCCATATTTCAATCGTACATAGTCAACCTATAGGCAGAAATTAGCTAAGTCTTAGTTTCCTCTTTATGATTTCATAATTTGCTTTTTCATTTGTTAGATCATTTCCATTTTAGTATTTTACATTCATTATGATAGTTACAATTAGTTTAAATCATTTGTTACCCTTAATTCATTTTATCATAATTTTATTTAGTATCCCAATTAATTCTAAATTATAATAAAATAATATCTAATGTTATGCTTCAAATTTAAGTGCATTTAGATAAAGTTCATTTAGAGATTACCCATCTCTAGACTCTAAAAGAGCATTGGAGTATTACCCCATTTTTTTTTTTAGAGTCCTTCCAAAAACCATTCATCATTGATCACTTGCATGGGACCATGGGTATGGATAGTAATGGAGGAGTCATTCCCATAGTAGATACCACTATGGTTTCCCTCAGAGTTATTTTTGTCATCATAGTGGCTCTTGTTAAACATATTTTCATTATTTGCCTTTGGGACCTCAAGCAAGTGGTAATGGTGGTGTTATTGTTAAATGTTAGGATGGTTGTAATGGTGGTGTTGAAAACTTAAGGTGGTTTGTACCTCATCAAGTAAATTCCCTTAGTTGTATATAGGTATTTCTCCTACCATGTCAAATAATTTATAAAAAAAAAGAAACAGATAGTTTTTATCATGTACCTGAACTTGCTGACCCTACGGTTGGTACTGATTAGGGTGGTTGGGGTTATAATATGGATTATTATTTACCTCCTATCTATAATTTATTGTTTCTCCCACTACATTTTATTTCTAGCTTTTATATGACTTTGGCTCTTATTTTTTCAAAAAAAATTGTTGAAAAGTGGTTCTAGTTTTATCAAGTTTATGATGTTATATTTTTCATCTTCATCCAATATTATTTTGGAGTGTAACTAATTACACTCATTTTTTGTATGATTAACTTTATATCATATTATTAAATTAATATAATTCAAAAAACTTTTCAATCCCAAGAATAAAAATAAAAAAATACATAGAATTAGCATGTCTATTGACTCTTAAATCCCTACACATATTCAATAATTTAAGACATGTTTTAACACTAATATGAGGCACATATTGCAACAATGTCAAAGGTTTAAAACCCTAGGGTTGTACCATGTTAAAGCTACTTCCAGTATATTTGGTCTTGATGATAATGGTAGAAAAGTTGGATACTAAATAATATAATATCCAAATGGTGAATGACAATGAAATATCAATAATATTCAAACCATTGAAATGTTATGAATATAATAACAAAACATGATGGACATGGAAAAGGAGATGGCTTTCAAAGAATCTATTTACTCTTAAGACTATTGTTTCTCTTGATAAATCATTCTCAGTATGCCTCTATATTGTTTTTTTTCAAAACATTTATATCTAAATGTGTAAAATCCATTATGTCATTATGTGTTTGATTATTTATGATAGTGTTCATTGATATTTTTTATTTTTATTTTTTGTTTAATTGAATATTGTCAATAGTTTGGATAAATAAATAAAACAAAACTATATTTGATGGGTGAAGATCTAACTATAATACATGATTATGTTATTATTTGAATCATAATTCGATCCAATAACTCTTAAATTAGGATAATAGATCATATCTAGATGATTTATTTTTAATATTAACTACCAAGAACCATCTACATAACTAAACATAGTTATTAATTTATTCATTTACTTATTATGTATTTATAATTTGTTACTTATTTTATATGCATTTTCAAAGGTTGAAATCAATAAATAAAACTACTAATCACTACTCGATAAAAGGATTATAAGATTACAAAACTACATTAATTAACCTGAAAACTTCCACAAATATTTCTACTTAAATCATATTATTTTAAGATTGTTATTTTTTATTGAAGAGTGTATATATATTAATATAATTAACTATAAAGTAAAACATTAATCATGCAAAAAATATGGGTGGAAAACTCAAACACCATGAGTAAATTCAAACCAAGGATAAATAATCCTTAGGAAAAGGCAAGTCCTAGTAGAGGGTCAATCAATACCACTCAACAAAACATAAAATCAATAGAACATAACAACTAAGAGAGTAAATAAAAAATCACATAGTAACAAAGAGAACACTTAAGCTATCACAAAAAACATGGTGGCCAAGGGAAGTGGTGGATAAGTAAGATCCTATAACTCATCTCCCCATCCTCACTAAGTAAGAGGATCAGTGTCCACATGTATAGGCTCCCAACCATCATTTTATTTCTCAGCATTAGTTTCATCATTGTTTCTATTTGGAGAACTTACTAGAGTGAGCCAAGGAAAATTATCTTCGGGAAGAGGAACCCAACCCCTATTATCATTTCCATAATTCTAAGGGGGAGGGCCCCATCCCCTACCATCACCTCCACTTATGAAGGAATGGTTCAGTCATCCACATCATAGGGAAGACCAACGAGGTGGCGATCTATAAGGATAAAGCCCCTTGTGTCAATTTCAATAATGTTATCGACATGGACCATGTCCTTACCCATAAGGAGGCAAAGGTAATGTTGGTGTTTTAGATTTACACCCTAGATTAGAAGGGGATTATTTAGGTCCTCTGATCAAATCTAGTCTAACATGGGACTAATCATAGGCTATGGGTATCCTAATAATGGATCGAACCTTTAGAGAATGCTGACTTCCTTTTGGATCTATCAGCTAAACTAAATTATGATTAGGAAAAGGGAGAGAGAAATTAGTAACAATGCATAAAAACATGTAAAGGAGGCAATATACCAGTAATGTGATTGTTTATCCACTCTATTTGAACTTCTAATAGACACTAATGACATTGGATCTGTAACTTCAAATGGTTTTTTATGCACTAATATTTCATGCAAAGGTTTACCAAATGATCAAAAACCTAAGGGAAGTGATGGAAAAACCTGATTCAAGGAACTAAACATTCAATGTATCCACTTTATAGCTTTGATCAAATAACATTTAACACTAAACATGACCTACAAAATAATATAATCTAGTAGCTAGGTGAGATGAGGATTTGACAAGGGAGAAGTTTCTACCACATATGCAAATCAATATAATATTAACACATTGTAACAAAATAATAAGATCTAAAAAAGATTCCTTTATTTATATCAAGAGGTTACAAAGATCAAATATTGGCAAAATCTAGTTATGCCCAAGAGAGGGATTTCCAAGCTATTTTCAAGGCTTAGAATCCTGTATTTATAAAAAAAGGATAAAAGAGAGAAGAAAATGAGCAGATAAAAAACATTGAATAAGGTTCAATTGTTCTTGATGGATTAGCATTCTTGAGGATGTTGATTCATGATCTTATCAAGAAGGCACAATTTCAAAGGTTTTACAAAAGAATTTTAATGTTCCATGATCCTTATTTAACTATCAAGTCTTCATCTCAAGATTTCATGCCATTTTCACCTGATTTGCTGATGAGGACCAACTCTTCATACCTTATAACTAAAAGAGTCTTGTTTGGTCTATTTAAAGTGGCCATAGATACTTTATTTTCAAGGGAATGACCCTTTTGGAAGATAAGATATTCTATTATATTTTGTCTCTAACATAGATTCACTATAGACTGAAAACCAATGTTATTTATTGGTTTTCTTATAGCTCAATGCATGGTCTCATTTCAAAAACCAAATGTTGACCTTTGACATAAATATGTCTCAAATATCAATCATATCTTTAAGGAGCTCTATTGATGATGCTTAGTCTTGAAATATTCGCCTTGACTTAACCCAGATCATGCTCGAGCTTTGTTTCCTTTATATTAGCTTACCTTAGTCAAAAAAAAATATCTCCTTGATCTTCGTTTATAGTCCCTTGGGCTTGATCTTGCTTATTGGTTGTTGAATACTGGCATAGGTTGTTTACCTCTTGAATCACCTCAATCCATTGATATTTATGGTATGAATGCATGTGCTTCATCGATCTTTTGCTAGGACCCATGTGCTTTTGACATTTGTCATGCACGCATTTGTTTTTGAGATCTCCAAACCCCTTTAACCTCCACTCACTATTAGATTTGAATGTAAGATCTAATGTTGACCATCAGATTTACTTGCCTTTTAAAATCCAATAGTTCTTTACCATGTCTTAAAATTTATGTTTGTATGAACATCATTTGACATCTATGTGGATGTATTTGACATTTTACAGACCATAAATTTTAAACTCACATGATTTTTACCTGATATTTATTTTCATGTTTATACAACCATACTTTGATGCTTGTGTGAACATCATTGATGTCCCATAGACCATCAAATTTAAGAACTGATAAATTTTCACCTGAGTTTAAACTTGACTTTTGCATGAACATCTTCATCTATTAGGTCAACTTTGAAGGCTTGGATCTCAAAGTGAAAAATTTATGGATGCACAAAACTTACATGGGATGATTTAGGTACTAAGAAAAACATGTATACATGACTTGAGGGATTACAAGGATTTTTTAGCATACTTATCGAATGTGCAAACAAGCTGATAATCCATTTCTGAGTGATGTCTTAATGATGGTCTAGCTCCTACACTTGTTATTTTGAGATTTTGTTGATCTTTGGAATCTTGAATTAACTTATGAAGCATAAGCAAACTTATCCATGGCTTGAAGTACAACATTACCTATGCAAACTTATCTAGATATTCCATATACTTTGTAAACCTATTTCTCTAAGATCAATAGAATTACACTTTGAGCTTGCTTAAAGTGTTTCAAAAGCATTGAAAGCAATATGATCTTGCTCTTTTATCATTTGGATCCTTCTCTTAATTAAGAACTTGCTCAGTCCTTGAAAGCTCTGTATATAGGTGAAAAATTTCCAACATCTTTGGTGACTCAACTAGAAAGCATGCCTACTATACTCAAACTTAGACCATGTACATGACTCTTTGACTCATAATAGATAACACATTTGTTCCTTGACTTTAAGGAATCTCTTGATTTTTAAAGACAACAGACTCCACCAAAATAAGGAAGGGAACAAAATAAATTAAGGAAACTATTCTAACAAATCAAATGTGCAAACAAAGAACTTATCTAAGATAAAAACTAATCTAATTAACCATGAAAAAACATGATTCACCTAGATCAAAAAGGAAATACATGAATTTAATCATTCTAAGAGAAGGTATAAGTTACAAAGTAGGGTGTTTATTAAACATGACCTTTGAAGAGGCACTCTTTTTGATAATTATTTCTCTTAACATCTCATAAAATGATCCATCAACAACAAACTAGTCATCAACAAAGACAAATTCATCTTGTACTTTTGGATCTTTTTATGTTGTTTGTCAACTATAACCTTGTCAAGTGACATTTAATCTATGTGTTGTCCTTGAGTGACCTTATCCTTCTTATCATCTATTGTAAGTTCATCCATCTCTTCAAGGAGATATGAATAGTCAACCCAATGTGTATCATGATCTTGAATAGGTGCCTCTTGATCAAATTTTTGAATATCATGCTTTCTAATGGGAAACATATCCTTAAAAACCTCCTCAATCTCTTGCAAAGATTCAAAGTATAGTTGCCAATAATAATCTTGTTCCTCACTTTTATCAATGTAAATAATATCATTTTGAAAGGTATCTTGATCCTTATTAAGTGGAGATATCTCAACTTTATTTATAACTTCAGCTTATACCAATTCTTCATGGAGTTCTTCCATATTAAGATTAGTGTTTTCCTACATACCTAAGATAACTTATTCAATATCAACTATAGTCTTAGTTTTAACTTGTACGTCAAGTGAAGTAACAATGAATAACTCTTCATCATACATACTTGAAGCACTTTTTTCACATTCCCCAAGATCTTGACTTTCAGTTATAACCTCTTCCTCTATTTCCCATAGAATAGGATCCTCCTAAACAAGGGAGATGGTGGGAGGGTGATGAAATTCATTTATTTGAGAGGGAGTATGAAGCATGAAAGGTTTATCATGATCATATTTTTGGGTCTTTTGAGTAATGGAATTTTGAAGAGGAGGGAAAGAGAATCCTTTGATAACCTCTACATTTTTCTCCTTCCACTTATCTATCACTTCATCAAAGATTGAAATCTCTTTGTCCTAAGTTTGAGGGATGAGTGGTGAAGAAAAGGAATTACAAGAAGTTTTAATTTCTTGAATAGGCATATGAATAGCTTCTTTAATAGGCTCTTGACTCCAACTAGGAATCTCTATTGGCACACACTGAGTATGGTTAAGAACTTCATGAGACTAAGAAATAAAAGAAGATTGGTAAGGAACACAAAGGGGTATTTGAGATAACTGATTCAACTTAATTTACTGCCTCTCACAGGCCTCTACTTTCTCTAATACAAATATACAAAACTCAAGCCTCTCTTCTAGATCTTTAGACACATTTTGAAACTACTCATTCACTTCCTTATATTGGGAATCTAAACATACTTTTCTTGCATATGCTAGTAATTTAAGATCTATCTCATGCATATTTTCTTATAAACAATATTGCTTATATGAAACATCATAGTCACATGGGAAAGGTGAAATCTGGTCTTTAGATTGATATGGTTCTTAAGGAAGGTAAGAGTCATGCTATTGATAATAAGGATCATGGGAAACTTGATAAGGCTCATCATGGCTTTGATAAAACTCTTGTTAAGGCTGATTAGGCTTAGAAATATTAGAGATCTAGATTTCACCCTAGCTGAAAGCAAAAGTATTCAAGTCCTACTTCCAAATTTATCTCAACATGTGACTGACCCCAAGTAGTGGGTATCCTATAATGGGGTTAGACCCATAAGGTTTTTAATGAGGATATCTCCTCTAATGCATCATTTTAGATTATTCCCACTATTAAAACCTACTAATAACCAAGGAAGAGAGAGAGAGAGAGAGAGAGAGAGAGAGAGAGAGAGAGAGAGAGAGAGAGAGAGAGAGAGAGAGAGAGAGAGAGAGAGAGAGAACATGAAAGGGAAACCTAAGTTAATAGTGGTGATGCCCCTAAATTATGGGTTGTTCCACCCTGCTTGACTCTTAAACACTAATAAAATAATCACAAGACTAGATCCAGGATTCCAAATATATGTCATACATCAGTGTTTCATGAAGAGTTTTACAAAATTATCTAAGATAAAGGAAATGATGGAGAGGTCTACACTAACCAGTCATAGTATCCACATGTGGGCTTCAATCAAGAGATACAAAATACTAAACATAACTGGTTTAATAAGATGAACTAATAACTATATGAGATCATAATTTGACAAGGAATAAACCTCTAACACATGAAAATATGGCATGTGCACACTATAATAGAATAATTATATCTAAAAAAATCTTGTAGTCATCTCAAGAGGTTACAAGCTCCATCTTGGTAGAGTTTGGTCATGCCCAAAAGAGGGAGTAGAGAAATATAGAGAGGATCTATTTTTTGGCTCCAAAGCCTCTATATATATTAAAGAGAGAAAAATATATGGGAACATTGTATTGGAGAGTGGAATAAATTCCTTGATATCAAGAAGTGAGGTGGCAACACTTGATTACTTTATATTTGTGTACCTTAATCAATAAATGGATCTCTTGTTATCTCAATAATACTCAAGCTCCTCTCATTGGCTAAGATATCCCAATAGAAGATAAGGTCTTTTTTTTCATAATGCAAAATTCTATTTGAATAGAAAAAATGCCCTTAACTACTTCTCCAACTACCATCTCACCACCTTGGGACCCTCAGTCAACTTAACTTGTTCATGAGGATCAAATCCTCAAATCTTGAAATCTAGACTGAGCCATGTTGTATCTACTTTGAATGGCAACTTGTTTAGAGTTTGTGATTATGTTGAAGGCTGAGAGATTATACATTTATTTCATAAACCAAATCCTGCTTTGAAACTCAAACTTGAATCAACTATAGACAAAAACCAACCTAAGATTATTGATTTTCCTATAGTCCATATAAATTGCACTCTGCTCGATGCCTTGTCCCTTTTACAACAAGTTGCCACCTTTTTGGCCTATATTAGATCTAAAAGACCTATTTTACCTCTATGGAGATCTATTGGTAAAGCTTGGTATTTATTTTTTATCCCAATTCAACTCAAGTCATGTTTAAGTTTTGTTTCCTTTGTATTAGCTTACCCAGGTCAAAAAAATTATCTCCTTAACCCCCATTGATAGTCCTTTTGGCTTGATACTACTTATTTCCTATCAAATACTGACTTAGGCTATTGACCTCTTGACCCACCTCACTCTGTTGATCTTTATGGTATGAATGCATGCACTCCATTGATCTTCTACCAAAACCCACATGCTTTTGACACTTGTCATGCACACATTTATTTTTGAGATCTACTAACCCCTTTAACCTTTGCTCACCATTAGAGATGAATGTATTATTGAATGTTGACCATCATATATACTTACCTTTTGAAATACAATGGCTATTTACCATGTCTTAAAATTTACATCTATATGAATGTCATTTGATGTCCGTGCAAACCTATTTGGCATCTCATAGACCGTCAATTTTAAAATCACATGATTTTTACTTGAGATTTATTTTGACATCTGCATGACCATCATTTAACATCTAGATCACTATTATTTGGAATTTGAATGAATGTCATTTACATCCCATAGACTGTCAAATTTAAGAATTGATGGATTTTTTCTTGTGTTTAAACTTGACTTTCATGTGAATGTCTTCATCTATTGGGTCAACTTTGAAGGATTAGATCTTAAAACAAAAAATTCATGGAGGCACAAATATTATAGGGGATGATCTAAGTACTAAGAGCAACATGTATATGTGACTTGAGGGTTTATGAGGCTTTTTTATCATACTTATCAAATGTGCAAACAATCTAATCAATCTATTTTTGAGTGATGTCCTGATGATGGTCTAGATCTTAGAATTATTCTTTTGAGATTTTGCTTGATCTTTGGAAGATCGAATGAACTTATGAAGCATAAGAAAACTTTTCCATGACCTGAACTACAAGATTACCTATGTAAACTTATCTATATCTTCTATTTACTCTGTAGACCTATTTCTCTAAGATCAATAGAATTATACTTTAAGCTTTCTTAACATGTTTCAAAAGTGTTACAAGAAATATGATTTTCCTCTTTTATCATTTGGATCCTTCTCTTAATTAAGAACATTGTGTAGTCCTTAAAATCTCTATATGTAGGCCAAAAATGGCTAACAGGTAGTCGTGGTAGCTCTAAAAGTTCTTGGATAATAGCACATAGGGAATTTCCATAGTGGTCAAGTAGGAATTGAATATGGATTAGTTTAAATCAAAATTTATTAGTCTAACTTTTAATCTAGAGAGTAACATTATATATAACATTATTTTTGTCAATAATAGAAAAAATAAGTTCCATTTCTTCATGATTAAAGTAATCATAGTTCTTATCTTTCTATATTTGAAATAAAATGTCAACATGAAAAAAATGCCAAAATATGTTGTATTTTTTAGGGAACATAGTAGATACCCCCAAGAGATCCATCTTTCATGTAGAAAACTTAAGGATAAATGGTTGAAAGATGGAATGAATCCAATGCCACATAGAATAAGTGTGGGTGTAAAACCAAAAAAGGTGTTTAATAGTTTCAAGTTGATGGAAAACTAGGCAAATGGGATTTGAAAACCCCATATGCTTAAGTTGGTCACCCATAGGAAAACTATAATAAAGAACACACTAGATAAAATGTGTTTTTTAGGATTTATGAGATAAATCCACACATTATGAAATCCTCTAGCCCAAATCCCATGGATGGAACAAAGGTTCCATCTATGGTTGAGGGTCTCATCTATAATATGTTGGGGATCTATCAGATTGTATCCAAGTCATGGAGAGTATCGAGTGAAGGGAGTGGTCATAGGCCAATGCAAATCCTTCCACCAAAGAGTAAGATAATTAACCCCAATATTATTAAGATATTTATTAGGTATAAAACATTGTATTTATGTAATAGCCTTAGTATCTAAATTATTTAAATGAATTTTATTCTAAATTTACTACCAAGAAAACCAAGACTGACTCACCTTGCATAAAAGATCCCGTATAGTTTTCAACCTTTCTTGAATATTATTAGCCATTTAATCTAGGGGACCAAAGTAAATGGAACATTATGGAAGTTTAGGCAAGGATACCACCAAAGGGAATGAGAATTAAGAGAATGATCATTCCTAAAATCCTCTTATTTGAAAATTATATGGGGTTTGAGTTTCTCCCATGCTTTCCATATATTTTGAATAACAAAGGTATCCTTAATTTTAACTAGTATTAGGGTGATGAGAAGGGCATGAAGATGTAGGCCTTGACAAACATTTATACCATAAGGATCTCCCTGAGAGATGTTGTGATGTAGAAAAATATTCCAAGATTCATAACCTTACAAACCACAAATAACCCATTTAGCGCTAAGAGAAAGCCCTTGAATTTTAATGTCTAGAAGACCAAGATCACTTACCTCTTTAGGCCTATAACAAATATCCCAATAAACTCTATGGAATCATTTGTGGCTTTTAGAATTGGCCTAGAGGAATTCTATCAAGAGTTTGTATAGCTTACCATAGGAAGTATTGGAAGGAGTCCATCAAGAGGAGTAATATACATGAGTAACTTCCAAAACTTTGGAGTAAATTTGAAACTTTCCCATCAAATATAAAGGCTTGGTGATCCATAAAGAGATTTTTTCTGAATGCTTTGACCACATAAGACCACAAATCAGAGGGAGAAGCTTGAAAACTAAAAGGGAAGCCTAGAAATTTGAATTGAACCTTTGGAAGAATCTAATGCCACTGATATCCCTCCAACCAAGGAGGTTTGGGAGCCAATGAATCATGTTAGCACTGAGTTTTTCTCCATTAAATTGGTGATGCTGAGGCTAAACAAAAAATATGGAGACAATCCATAGAATTATTTATTGATTCTTCTTCTTCTTGAGGAATGAGGAAAGAGTTATCAACAAAATTCCCATTTAGTAATTGGAAATTATATTGAGGGAGATAAATTCCTTTGACCAAACCTCAAAAATCATAATTAGATAACAAGTAGATAAATCCCTTAGCTTCTAGTGCATAGATGGTAGGGGCTAAAAGACACCCTTTCTAGATAGAAAGATGGAGCTCAAACCAAGAGAATCAAGTACCATTGATAGTAATACATGCCCCAACATCTTCAAAAAGCATATTAACTATTTTCACAAACTTGAGACCAAAATAAAGAGCTTGAAGCATGGCCAAAATGAAAAGACACTCAATAAGGTCATAGGATTTTTCAAAATCAATTTTAATAAATAGGGCCTTTTGATTAGAGACTCGATCCCACTCCATGTCTTCTCAAACTACAATGATGTTATCCAAAATGTACCTATGCTAGATAATTCTTGTTTTCTCACTTATAAAAATTAATGGAAGAAGATGTTTAAGCTTGAGTGTTAAAGCCTTATAAATAATATTGTAAGAGACATTGAGTATAGTAATAGGTCTCTAATTAGCAATAATCTTAGGATCACCAAATTTGGGGATAAAATTAATATTGCCCTGATATATAAGAGGACCCAAACAATTTATTAACATTGCTTCAGTATAAACCATATGGAGATCAGGACCCACAGTATCCTATAAAGTCTGATAAAACTCACATGGGATTCCATCAATACTTGGGGATTTATCCACAACCATATACATAATAGCCTCATGAAGATCACTGAGACATAAAGGCCTATCACAGTGCATCAAAGACTTTACAAGGAGCAGTCTAAAAACACTGAGCAAGAGCCATTTATCATTTAGGAGAGCTAGCCTATGTTGAGAAAACTCTATGATAATGATGAAAAAAGGCCTGAATAATGCTATGAAGTTTAGTTAGATAATAATTTCCTTGATGTATTTAATTCTTTCAACAACATGTCTAGAACACATAATAGAAAAGAATTCCTTGGTGGCTTTGTCCCCAATTTTTAGCCAA
Source organism: Torreya grandis (assembly GCA_037957365.1). NCBI lineage: Eukaryota > Viridiplantae > Streptophyta > Pinopsida > Cupressales > Taxaceae > Torreya > Torreya grandis. Next base: position 1,039,502 of record JARHVA010003145.1, read on the forward strand.
TGCATTCGAGCTTAAAGTTGAGCCCCTATAACATTATGAGCCTCCTCTATTTGAATTTTGTGCCACCATTGTGATGTTTGGGTTTGTATCTAGACATTAAAATAATAAGCTTTAAGCTCCTATTATACTCATAGGTATTCATAGTTAGTAGTATTATGAAGATGCCATTAAAAAAAGTCAACTTATTTACCATAGATTTAAATAAAGGTGGTTGTGCAATCTAGAGCATTTAGATACCACTTGAACTAGTCAGTATCCTCCTCAAGCTGGAGAATTTGCTTAAATTTTTTGATAATGTGTCCCACCATCCTTTCATGTTTAAGGTGGGTAGTATTAAGGTAAAATTAGGTCAAATTAGGCTTCACATTAGGGGTAGACCATTCCAAGTTGAAGTAGATGGGATGATGATATGATAGAAAAGTATCAGGGATAACCAAAACTAGTCTATCATGAATAGGAGTTAAAAATAAGAGGTTTTATCAACTAAAAATGTATGGTCTAGCCACTAAAGAACTTGATCCTCCCCTTGGCAAAAATTTGACCAAACAAACTAGGGAGAGATGGAATTCTTCCTCTAGTGATGATTGGGATCAAACACACCAAGTTTGTTATGCTTATAAAACTAAGTTTCCTATTTTCCAAGACACCACCATATAATAAGGCAATGTTTTTTATCTCCAAGAGATTCCGCCATGTTAAAATCCCCTTAGAGGACCTAATGTGCATCTAGAGTGAATCTGACAAGCATATCCAAATCAAAGTGTGCTCCATATCATCATTAGATACATGTAGATTTACAAACCCAATGATGTGATTATTAAAGTCAAAAATATTACAAACCACCTAATGGGTTGGGTTAAAACCCCAAGAGATAATATTTTGAGAGGGATCTAAAGACAAAAGAGTGATAGCCCCACCATAACTAGCATCATGCATAATATTGTGAAAAATAGAATGAGGCTAAATTATTCATGTTGTATTCTACAAGATGAAGCCTAAAATATTAAATTATTACAAACAAATAATTTTAATGTTACTATAAAAATTGTATTTATTCTTGACTGCATACTTACATGATGGATCAATAAGGCCAAGAACATTCCATGAATAAACTAGCATTGATAAATATTAAGGTTTAGATTATATACACATAATATTTTCAAACTTTATCAATTAATAATATTTTCTCTATTGTAATAATCCACTGAGTCTCAATCTCTTTAAGTGCATGCCTTAAAGGGTACACTCGAAAAAGGGTGGGTAGATCATTGGTGATTCACATGATTATTGTCCCTAATACTACCACTTTTTATCTACATAATGTTCTCCTATGTACTTCCCTAAGCTTTGCCTCCTATATTTCACACTCCTTCAAGTAATTCACCACCTTACTTAGCCCCTTCCTAAACCTAAAACCCCTTTTGACATTTAGCATATATTGTCAGCTTGGGCTGACCCTGTATTTAATTTATTAAAAGCACATTATGGGTATAGGTTGGATTTGACTAGCCTAGATCGAGACCTAACTTGGTTTTATTATATAATGATACAAAGTTTCATTGGGTCGACCTTATTGGCTAAACTTTTAGAAAGGTTTAGGGTTAGATTTGACTATCTATACACATCCATTTTTGTCATTTGAAAATATGAGAATAAGAAGAATAATATATTATGCATCTACTTATCCACCATTATACTTGAGGAACATTGATTAATGTTTTAATAATTTATTTGGAGATATGAATCTTGTCTTGTGGATAAGTCTTTTGGATTCATAGAAAATTTGTGTAGCCTAGATTTGACTTATCCCTGTTATCCTTACATATCACAACAACCTCTTACAAAGCACCTTGGCTAAGGGATAAATTGAGGCTCGATGGGTTCATATTCAAAGGTAAGTATTTATAACTTTGTTCCTCATTTGTAAGAGTGGATAGTTTAGCATTTGGACTTCTCTCCCATGCATTATGATTTCTTATACATTGACTTGAGTACAGATCTTCTATGCATGTTTACTTTTTTATGTTTATTACCCCCACTTTGTGCCAAAAGCTTTGGTGAGAAATAGATTATATTTTATTTTACTTGTCATTTACTTTGTGAATATGAAAACATAGGACCTATCTAGGGTTATTTCATGGTGTTTCTTGACTAGAGGATTTGAAACCCTCTATAGTGATGTTATTATGGTAAGAGATCCCTTGGCTAGGTATAACAGATCTATCTTGGTCATGACCCCAAATATCTAATTTATCAATAATCAGAAGTGTACATAGGATTTATCTTCTCTGAGTTAGGATTGACTAGTAGACCAGCTACATTTTCCTTTATATACATTCTGGTGAACCTAACACGAATCAAACCATTTTAGGTTTTCTTTCACACATTCATTTTATCATCATATTATTTATTTTTATTTTTGTAGTAATATATCAAACTTGTCAGTATAGTTCTAATAGTTTGTGCATAGGTTTAACACACATTCACCCAAAAATGACTCTATTTTATCTATGTGGGTCTTCTCTAAATATAGGTGAATATATCAATCAGCTCAACATAGTCTTCTTCTTTAGTCATGAGGTTGCATACATAGTCAAACTAGTTGACTCTATCTGCAGTTATTCTTTTTAACATGCATGATCGCATACATAGTCGAACTAATTGACTATGTATGTAGTTCTTTTTAACATATAAGGTTTCTAACATAGTTAATCTAGTTGACTCTATTTGTAACTTCTTTTCATCACATAGGTTCTACAATCTCCATTGACCCAGTTAAATCTATTCATAGAATATTTGAATTATCACTTGAGCATCATAGCATAAAATTTTGCAATCTAAGCATCTTCAAACCTGCTAAGGTTCATTATTACTCTCTCTATCATTTTAGTTTTCATTTATAGTACTATTTTTCACAAGTTCAAAGTTTGTAAAATTGCAGCCTTATAGTAAACTAGGTCAACTAGATTGACTCAGTTATGTAGCCTATTTTCTATCTTGAATACATAGTCAAACTATTCAACTATGTTCTTCTAGATCTTACTTCTACAAAACAATAGTGATCTAGTCAACTCCATTATGTATTTTTTGCATACAGTGTTACCTAAATTGACTCTATACTTTTTGTAGTTAATGACTTAACCTCTTTTTGCTAGTAATTAGTTCATTTTTTTGCATGCTTAGAGTAACAAACATAGATTTATTAAGTGGTTTATAAAATTATCAATTTAGTCACTTTTTTTTCTCTTTTTCACACACTTCTAAATCACTTTACATAAAAAAATTATTAAACATTTGTCTTCCCAAGGCCTAACTACTTATATTTCATCACCAAGGGGGAAGATGACTTGGTTTTCTATCCAAGTATAAACACATGTTTGATAGTATATATTGGCAAATCATCTGACACCCTTATCATTGCAATATTATGAAGTGAGGGGCTCGGCCCCAATACCAAGCCAGTACCATCACCAATACAGATCCATTTTAGCCTAAACTTATTGAAACTATCCATAGATTACTTTCTAGTTCCTTATTACTTCCAACTCCCCATCACATTAATTTCAAACTTTATTATAACTTAACAACACTTAGGAATGACCAATTAGCTAGAATTTACTTTTAATTTATTTCATGATCTTTGCTCATAGTATTTTGTATTGAAAAACTTGAATTAGTCAACATTGTTAAGCACGGGATATACTGAGAGGGGGGATGAATCAGTATATCATATATCTTATAAAACTTTCTCTTAATTAAATTCCACTTAATCAAACATTCAAGATATGAAATAAAACTCAAACAATAAACACCACACAAGATAGAAGAGAGACACCAAAAATAATGTGGAAACCCAATGTGGGGAAAACCACAAAGAATAATCTCAAGTATATGAATGAGCACCAACCCAAACAATATTTGCAAGTACCAACTTCCAGGAGCACCAACCCCTTTGCCGAGCACCAACCCCTTTGTCAAGCACCAACCCATAGGAGCACCAAACCATTTTTGTATGCCACACACCTATCTCTCAATGTTGTTATCTCAACAAATGATAGTTCAATACAACATCTCTTTCCTCTCTCTCACCTTTGCTCTTCTAAGCTAGATATACCAAATAGAAATCATATTCATCTCTCACAATTGCTCTTCTAAGCTAGATATTACAATATCAAATCAACCTCTATCTCTCATATTAAAAATGGCTTCTCAAGCCTTTATTTATAGCTTTCCAAATGACCTTTGGCCTTGCCCCTTTGTGACCCTTCAATCCTCATGGAAAATGGTGCCAAACTTGTATGACCCTTCATATCCTTGCCTTTGAAAAGTCATGTGGTGACCCTTCATGAGCAAAACATCCTTCCCACTTTTGTCCTTATCTTGGTGACTTTTCATATTCCTCAAAGTGTCCCTTCATGAGAAATTGTGCCCTTCCTCTTTTGTCTTCACTTGGTGACTCTTGGAATTCCCCAAGATGACTCTTCATGGGAAAATGTGTCCCATCCTTTTTTTGTCTTTACCCAGTGGCTCTTTGACTTCTCCATGGGCCCTTCTTTTGTCTCATATGCAACCAAAAATATATTCGTTAATATTAAATAAATATTAACTTACATTAGCCAAGATAAATCTATTACAAACAACATTAAATGCAATGGGGCCTTTATCACCAATAATGCTAGGCCTTTGACATCAATGACAATATTTCCAACAAACAATGATGCAAGGTTTTTGATGTGTGTTCCAATTGGATGAATCAAATTAATCTAATTGTTTGTGTAGATTCATTTCATTTTCCTAGATATTATCTTGTAAAATCTTTCTCTATTTTTAGAACACTATCATCCCTATCAAAATAGTCTCTTATAGATTTGTCATCTTGTTTGCCTTAAGTACACAGTCACTTTGCCTAAATATATATTTATCTTCATATTTAGCTTCCCATCTAGAAGTATGAATTTGACCTGTCTAACTATATCCTCTTTTTTACTATTTAGTTTCCCATCTATCAGTACATAGTCAACTCATATGACTGTGTTCTCTTCTTCTCTATTTTGTTTCTTATTTTTTATAACACTGTTGATCTATCTAATTCTTTATCCTTTTACTTGATTTTTATTTATATTAACTTTTTAGCCTCTTATTCTCATCATGAATTTCCTATTTGAGGATAATACAAAGTTAAATCTAAAAAACCTGATGAGTCTTACCAATCCTAATAGGTTTCCCAAGAAACAACTTGTTGCTTCCACTCTAGATAAAAGCATTATTCACATTACCACTCGTACTACCAATTATGGGACTCCTCCTCATTAATCCTTAGTTTATAACACATTTTTCTCAATAAAAGATGAAGGTTATTTAGAGTACAGCCTAAAATGCCTTTCTTCATTAACAAATTTCCTCAACATAGAGGAAAGGACCCTTCAACCATTTATATTATTATGATAGGTCCTCAAGTAGAAGAACCTCTTTCACCCTCCCCTACCTTATCTCATGGATTTGTAAGAGGCACTTTATTTTATTCTCAAATTTTTCCTTCTATTTTGTCTCTTTTCACATATTTTTATCTTCTTCTATGAATTATTCAACCTCTATGCCAATTATATCCACTAACATCATAGGTTTAACCTCTAATGGGCCTTTCCCAAAGACCCTTCTCCTTAATCATGCCACTAGTGTATATTTTACTACCACTGCTGATCATGATACTAGTGCATCTATTTCTTCCAATGTTAATCATGATACTATTTCTTCCTTTTCTACCAATGATTCTCATGCCACTAGTGTAGCACATGCTACTACTCATAGTAAAACTCAAGCCACTATTACCAATACCAATGCTTCACATGATGTGCACACTAGTCAAAATACTATCTAAAGTCATCAATAATTATTATAAAAACTCAATCAAATTCATAATTTTCAAAACAATAACACAAATCAAATGATGCAGATGCAAAACCATTTCATTATTATTTACAACCAACCCCAATAGGTTTCATGGGGAGTTCAAAATATGAATGCCCCCACCTTCCCTTAGGGATTCCCATGGTAAAATTATTACTTAACCACCCCTCATTATAAAATGATCAAACATCTCCAAAATGAACATCTTGTACCTAAATTTGATAACATCAATATATGAGGTAACACACCTACCATCACCTACAACAGGTCTACTGATCCCATATTGTACTTAAAAACATTTGGCAAACTTTATAAATATTAGATCAAGCTTAATATTAACCTTTTTTTCTATCATTATATTAGATAAAACACTCTTAGGATATGCTTTAGATTGGTAGAATCAACTAAAAACCCATTCTATCACTAGATTTAAATACTTAGTTAACTCCCTAGTACAAGAATTTCAAACTAGTGATCTTCTTGAGAATAACATAGCTCACTTCATAAATTTTAAACAACTTGAAAATGAAATGGTACAATATTTAATTAAATTATGGAAGAAATTTTCTAATAAATGTGAGCATAATATGGAGGATTATAACATTTTCCACATATTCACTAATGCTCTCTACCCCAAGTTGTAATTCAGGTTAGGACTCTCTCTCTAAGAACTTTGGAATAATCCCTTGACCAAGATAAGCAACAAGATTTTCTCACCTACCAATTTGAACCATTCAACCTATCATGGGTACTCACATGCTCATTAAGAAGAAAAAAACCCCATGCTACCAATGATGGTGTTACTGATACCTATGACACTATTCATAATATTCAATCCATCACTCTAAATAACACCATGGAGCATGATCCCCCTCAAAAAAACACACTTAATCCTACATTTTATTAAACAAAAAACATTAATGTCCACAAACCATTATCCTTAGTCGAGCTTCAAAATCATCTTTTAAGGCCTCTACCATGAGATCTTAACCCCACTCATCCAATGAAATCATGGTATGATGCAAACAAATTTTATTGGTTTCATGCTAGTTGGGACCACTGTCATGAGAATTGTAGACAATTATGTAATATAGATATGGATTTACTTCTTGGCCCAAAATTTGATCATGAATCACTCATTTTCAAGCCTCAACAAGCATATGACATAAATTTTAAATCCCATGAAATGCAAAACAAAAATCAAGATTTCAATCAAGATAATGTTTATCTTGCTATATACAAATATCATATTCCCAATCATTAAGATATAAATTACAAACTTACTCCTAAAAATAATTTTGAAAGTCATATATACCTCACTACTATAAATAAAATGTGGTAAATATGACTAACATGCAAAGAGTAGTGGCTTTTATTGACTCTAATCAAACACCCAGACATCAAACTTCTCAAATGTTTCATGTCATTCAATACACTTCCCCATATAATCTAATAGAATTAGAGCAAGAATAACTTATAACCATTTGAGAACCACTCTCAACAACTCAAATTGATCATACCTCTCACACTATCTCTACTCTTCCCCCAACATCTACACATCTAGACAACATTTCCCAACCTTCTAATATTATTTATTCAACCCAATCACAAGAAATACCTCAACCAACCATCCCAACAAATAATGTCAATCAACCTATTTATCCTCAAACCAAACCAACTATGTCTTACTAACACAAGTTTAATTACACTTACAACCCTCCTTCATAGGAGCTCTTGTAACATTATGTGCCTATATCTATCCACCCCCCATGGGTTGTGATGAATGGGATCCCATTGCAGAACATTCTCATCTCCCATCTCAAATACCTTTCTTAAAATTAATGCAAACTTCCCCTATCATTGAAACTATCTAATACAATTGTTGTTTGAAATAAGCATCCCTCATCCTCTTCTAGCAAGACACTAACCTATATTTTCTAGGTTCAAAGATAGTATCCTTCAATAATATGAAGATATGTCCATACATGTTGATGAAATAATAGACACTTTTCTTTATATTATGTTTCCTATTATTTATATGATTCTATATGAGATTTTTCTTCATGCAAATGATCTACCTCTCTTCATTAGCTTTGAAATCATCAATATCCAAGTTAAGCATGCCTTGATGGACAAGGGTTAAATTACTTGCATTGCCTTTCTTTATTTCATTAAAATTCCTGGATACTCTGAATGCAATCTTAATTCCCTACCTAGTACATGTCAAGGCTACGATAAAAATAAAATGCATCTTTTAGGTTACATGTGGCTTCTCATTACTATCCCTCATGTCATCATCCACATAAAAGTGATAATATTTAACTTTGCCCTCTCTTATAACATCTTGTTTGGTTGACCATGGACTCATTGCATGCTTTTTATTGCCTCATCTATGTGATAATTAATTAAATCCCCCCATAATGGTGATATTTATAAGATTTAATGAGATATAAACCCTTGGAATTTCAAACAATTTCAAGAACATGGTGTCTTTAAAATTCTTACCCTTGAACCTTTGCCTAGTATCCCATTTTGGGAGTCTCAAATATTTAATTATCCTATCAATTCTACCTAAGGTTATAATGGTCACCCCAAAATCATTGGGAATATACCACCTAACCTTCCTATATTCTAATGATCATGATCTAAATGAGATAAGCCTCAAGATCAAAACTTCTAATCTATCCCCTCATATCATCACACAACTTCCTCCCTCTTTGTAACCTTACTCCTATCAACCTCCTATCGATGATATACATTAGGTCTTAACTAATACTATACATCATATTCATCATGTGAATTCTAATGATAAGGTCATACCTACATGTACCATCTACCTACATACACCCAACTATGATGATGGTTATGCTTTATATGACCCATTTTTAGGAGGACTTGTCCAAGCTATAAATTCTAAGATTATTCAATATCAAACTTATTTATTTCAATCTTTTTTATCATCTTATATCACTCCTTCCTTCATAGTGCCTAATTCTATTACATTTTATATTTTCCATAGGGTAGATATGGAGTAATCACATGGTACACCTATAGTTTTAGCATAGAATCTTAGAAGCATGCTCATGGTCATGCCATGACTGGTCCTTACCATTTTTATAGATACTAGGATACTTCTAGTTTTATTCCCCCAAAGATGTTAGTTACTACTCTTAATATTTTTGGGAATCTAGCCTCACCTTCAGCTGAACCTAGTCTATTTCCTACTCCCACCTTACCTTTAACTAAGCCTAATATTATTTATAATCCTACTTTACCTTTATATGAGCCTATTCTAGTTTCAATTTCAGCCTTGCCTTCCCTTGATATATGGCATTCTTAATTTACAACAAATCTATCTCATGCCCACCCAATGGGTCAATCAACCTTAATATGATATCTATAAATTTTCCAACCATTAAACTAGAGACTACCATTTATATCAACCATCCCTAGCTTCTCCTTCTACCTTTTCCATTATTAGGCTCCCAACGTCTACTAAAAAGCATATTTGTTACTTCTATGAGATAAATAGTCATTCTTTCACTCATTGTTGGAAGCTTCAATAATATATTACCACATTACATCCCACCATTTCTCATCCCAATGATAAGGTTATACCTCCTACCAAGTTATTACTTGAGTATATCCCTAAATATGTGGAGGTATGTTGTCTTTGTCACTAGTGTTGCACCCATCATACCAATATTTTCTATATTCTACAACATCACCTTCATGATCACCTTTTATCGATAACAACACCAATTATTCCTCCTTCCACATGTTTCCCACATAAGAAGGCTCCACCTTCTTCACTCATTATTCCTTCTTCCCCACATATGGCTCCTTATCCATTGGTGTTGCCTCCTCATCCCACATATACCATTCCTATTCTATCACATATTCCTTTCCTCAAGTATTCTATGAATGTGAGCCCTCATGAGCATGATCCTTTAGCTACACCCACATTCTCTATTTCGAATATTCAAAGATAAGTCTTTGCACAACTTTCCCCAAGGATCGATGAGACTCTGGATATCATTAGGATATAGCTTCATATAAATATTTCAAATGTCATGGATAATGTTTGTGGGAATAGTTATTAGTATTTTTTAACATGGCATGGGGTTCTTTCACTTTGTTCTTCATTATGGTTTTGGATTGGACTTGTGATCTAATTTTTTATAGCTTGTATCATTTGACTCTATGCCAAATTTAGTTTCACCTATATATTTCACATGGATCTTTATATTATGTGTTATATATGGTTTCATTTACTTTAATTCTCTTTTTCTTATGGATTATTTTTTATTTATTTCCATGATTTCACACTTATGTCTATGAGTTCATTTCTTTCATGAATTTATTTTTCTTTTCCAATGATTATTTGCTATCTTATCTCAAAAACTTAGATAATTATTATTGTGACTTGGTTATACAAACCTTGATCCCATTTGTAATATTTCTTCACCATATAATTAGTTAGAAAACAAGATGTCTCATTGTACTTCTATTTTATGATCTACTTTGGATCTTTTTTTATTCCCTTATATTCATCTCACATACTAAGCATACATATAGTTGAAACTTGAGTT